>OY856413.1:548809878-549077378 GCA_963693085.1 Alisma plantago-aquatica
TGTGCCCTAGTGCCCTAGCCCCCTTGTTCCCTAGCCACCATTTGCCTTAACACACCTTGCAACACCGCTTCCGTGTTCTTCGGATGTGCCTTCTTCAAGAAGCAGCTGTGCCACTGTCCTCGTTGCTCATGTCGTGTTCTTCTCCAAGCTTAAGCACAATGGATGCCTTGCTCTAGCTGCACTGCCATTCTCCACCATTCAAGATGCCACCAAGTCATTTTCTTCAAGCTACAACCGCATCTTCATCGTCAACATCGAGACATCGCCACTTCCATTTTGTTAACCTCCATCTCCACCTTCTCCAAGCACCGCCATCCCCAATTTCATAATGTAGAACTTCTCCAGATACACGCCGTGTCCAGCAAATGAGACGCCGTGTGCTTCGCTGATTTGGTCAATGTTTTTGGAACCACACACATCATGTCCCTTTCTGAACACGTTGTGTCTTAGCCCGTCCGCAGTAAATGGCACTTGTTATGCAAACCTCAAATTGCAAGCATGGTGGTGGCTCCTCCTCCACACTAGCATACATATCCATGACTCAATTTTAGGTAACTCCTGAGTAAGACTTGATGTACCAGTTTCTAATAGTTATGAGGGTACTTCTTATGCATTTTGTTTGCGAGTAGACTCTCATCACCCTCGGCTTCAAGGATGAGGTCTTCATGCGAATACAAGGTTTGGGGCAAAGCTACATATGTTGCACGATATCAAATACTTACCCCCATTTGGTTTGTGAGTTTTTGATGAGCCTTACTACAGAGAAAGACCCACAGAAGATGGACCCTATGGCATTATCCGTTTCTACCTTTTGGGTCGTAGTTTTAGTCTTACCTTCAGGCATTTTTGTGAGATTTTAGATTGCCACTACGACGGGACAATTATTTATCTACCTTCTTTTCATAGTGACAAATTTTGGTTTGAGATATCAGATGAGGAACACCATGAAGCTAAGCAAGCTAGGGCATTTGGTATTCACAACCTTATTTTTCAATACATGCACCGCCTTCTTAGTACCAGAGCGTTTGCTAAGAAAGAAACTCAAGGGGTTGTTGGAAAGCATGATCTTTTCTTTTTGTGGGGAATGATGTATGATTATCAAATCAATGCTGCTTATTATATCCTTACACATTTCCTAGACATTAAGAAAGTGAAGAAGAGGGATGTTGGCAACATAATGTTTGGTGGTTTGATCACTTTGATAACACATAAGTCAGATGTTGATCTGACAGGTCTCAAGGCTATACCAGGTAGAAACTTGGTAGATATTCAATATCTTCTTTCTGCAGGATTGATCTCAAGGGTTGCCAATAGTGACACAAAATTTCAGCAATTCTTTGATGATGATTAATACATTGACATTCGAAATCATTAGCATATCACATTGGAGAACAAAGATAACTGGAAAGTCATGTTGAACACTGAAGAAGAAGTTGATGCAGCTAGAGCTACTGCTAATACTGAGGCACACCCTATTGCTCCACCACCTCCCTCCACCTGCACACAGACATATTATACATAGGCGATGCCTGATGTAAGGCATCTTTATGGCTATGTACAACAACATTTTGATCACATTGACGACCGCCTAGATCAGTTGGGTATGTAGTACACTATAAATCATGACATTGTCCACCATATGGATTCAAGCCACATATCACAGGGCCATTACTCCATTCTACATCTGTATCAGCCACTGCTGACTCAGCAACAAGAGTTCATACCACAACCAAATGATGTCCCTAATGATGATGAGTTTGTCATCTAGTTCTTTACACCAGACCATGGGAGCGTTGGCCCCTCTTTTTGATTTGTTCCATGACAAGTACCCAGTTGTTTCCTCCACAAGTTTGATTGATGTAGTGAGGACACTACAAATTTCAAGCTTAGCGGGGTGCAACTGCCCATAATGTAGCTTTTTCTTTCTTTCCTTTTATTAGTCATATCCATTTTTTTTTATTTCATCTTGTTTTATGTTCTGTATTTCTTTTCATGGCAAGTTTAATATGAAATGAAGCTATTGTGATGCAATGAACTCTTTTACCTTGTATGCTTGAACCATCTAGTCCTCTTTTCAAATGGCTATATGAAAGAATTAGTAAACAACATGCTTGGATCAAATGAATTTCCCCATGTACTTGATCTTGATTTATTTTTGTAGCTTGAACATTCAATTTCCACATCTTTGATTGCCCAATACATGTAACAGTCAAATTTTTTTTGTCAATGAATCAACTCTTCTACACTAATTAGAATACGAGATACTCTTGCTAAACCCTTAGTGTATATACAATCCATTTTTCAGTGAAAAATTTGCAAAACAAATAAATGAAATCTTGCAAACTTAACTTTCTAGTTGATTCTCTTGTGTTGTGCAGATATTTCTTTTATCTTTTCCACCCTTTGCCCAATAAAAGATGGCTAATAGCCCACATATCATGCTAGCCTAGTGTGAGTATGATCCGACAACGATGGTTAGGTGGTATGGATCAAAGCAGGGTAAAACAACACCCGACCTGCACTCCATGTGTGCATAAGCCTACATTACCAACCGAGTGTTGGAATCCAAAAACCCATTGTCTTATCTTTTTGAAAAGAGAAAAGAGAGAACAACTGAGATTGTTAAAGTTAGCTAAAAATTCATCCTTTTTATACATAATAGCTGGAATTTCATATTGTACATCCACTAGTTATTTAGCTTGATTATCCAAATTCTATTTAGTGTTGTTTAGTTGATTGATTTACTTAATTTGTAACCACCCCTACTGAATTAATTTTCTTCTCTCTTGGATGTTTTAGTTGAATTGATGGAAATGAATATAAACCTAATGTACATAGTTGTCTGAGTTTATTGCACACTTCTAATTCATTTAATCCATGCATGATCTTGAAAATTCCTTCAATTGTGTGATTGTGCTCTTTTTTCTTGAGGACAAGCAATGGTTCAAGCTTAAGGGAATTTGTTGTGTGTTTTTCACATCATTTTCTTACACATTTTCACACACAAATTTAGTTCATTTTGTTTCCATTTAGCCTCTATTCATATTCTTCTTTCCACCTTTTTGTTATTTTACTTATCGCATGATGTGTATTGTAGATATGCTTAAAAAGGGTGAGATTGGAGATAGCCCAACTCAACTCCAACATCATTGGGATTTCTACACACCTTGTAGACCATTCAGAGTCTTAATTCTGCTAAAATAGCATCGCACATGGCATATCTGAATTAAGACATGGCGTGTGCGACTCCAGTTAGCCATGCATCCTACTGAAGAGAAAAGTACATGGTGTGTCCACCAAAGACAGGGTGTGTACTTGGGAATTTAGAATCAATTGTACATTTCTATTAATGTACATGGCGTGTTTTAATTCAGACACACCATGTGCCTTACACTTGGATCAACAGTCAGATATCGGAACATGACGTGTCCGAAGGAAGACATGTCATGTCGCTGTTAGTTTTAGTAGAATTGAAAGACGACGCCTCTCATTTTTAAAGATAAAAAAACAAAGGGAGTAGTTATCACGGGTCATATTTCAGATGCCTTTCATATAAGAGGAGGTCTAGAGCAAAGGAGGGTGATTTTGGGTGGAAGAAGGTGGCTTCTTGCCAAAGAACCTCCATTCTTCTTCTCTTCTTCTCCATTTTCTTCTCTGAAGGTGCAACATGACTTCTTCTCTCCACCAATCTCCCAGAGAGAGAAGTTTGTCCAGTTTGGAGCAGCTTTAGGAGTGGAATTTTGTCCCCAAGCTAGAATTCTACTCTTATTGGGTTACACCTTTAGTTCTTTTAGCTTTTCCTTCTCTAAACCATGTTAAACTCTGAAAATTCTATATTATTTCTGATGTACATCTCATGGATGAGTAGTATCTTTTTCTTGGACATGGGATAGTAACTCCCATGTCATAACATGTATGGAACATGGTAATTTCGCACTAAATGCTAAATGCTTGCTTATCTACCTTTTCAGTATCAGTTTATGGCTTCTTGCATGTATGGCTGGCCACTATGTATGCATGTTTTATGCTTTCTTACTTGATCTGAGAAGATAAGTAGGAGAGTAAGGAGGTACTCTCTAGGAAACTCCTCCTTCTCCATAAGAGTGGAAATTATGGAGTTGAGGAGTAGGTTTGTGATCCAATATGAAATACATACATGAGAGTGTTGTATTAAGTTAGGATCATTGTATTCAGACTGAGAGGTGAAGTATAACATACAACTCTCCTTTAGAAAATGTTTAGTATGTTTAAATTTTGTGTTTCTACTTCATGTTATGATGTATTAGTGAAATCCTAAGTCCAAGATTGTTCTAAATAAAAAATCAAACCCTTTTACTGTTTAGTTAAATTGTGAAATTTTAGTTTAATCAACCAAATCTTTCTTTGAAAAAGATCTAGATTGTTGAAACTTAGCACTCTTTTGCTTAATTGATTGCTAAAGCTCCTTGTGTTTGATCTTGATTACAACTACTCCCGTATACTTGAGGGAATGGGCTGGTTGAATAAAAGGTCATTTATATGATTGAAACTCGTTAGTGTAACAATCCAACATTGGTGTCGTTAGCAAAAGCAGTGTGCTACCTAGGTGATGATGATGAAGATTATTAGCCAACTAGTATAGAAGAGTCTATTGTTGAATCTCTTGTGCAGGAATATCCACAATTACCTTTGGAGGCATGTTTTGTGAATCTAGTGATTGACTATACATGCAGCCTCTTTGGAAGAGTGTCTTTCATCGTTGAAAGTGCTACCCTACTGCTATACAAAGAATTTTGAATATCTTAGGCCACCTCCTCTTACATTAGTACCATCGCTGTTGAGCCCACCTGATTTGGAGTTGAAGCCACTGCCACCACATTTAAAGTATGTCTTTCTGGCTACAAAATAGAAGCTTTTGGTTATCATCAACCTTGAGCAGTGAGGAGGAGAAGCATCTACTAGTTGTTCTGAAGAACCACCAAGTCGCAATTGAGTGGTCGGTAGCAGACATCAAGGGAATATTGTGATGTCAGTCACCAAACCGACAAACAAATTGTCATTAATTAAGAGGAATTAAACATAAACAACAGATTAATGAAAATTACAAAAAATTAAAACCATTTTTCAAAGAGATCCATTCCAAAGAAAACTCTTACTGAATGGTCCAAAACCTTATATACATCATTATTCACATTGTACATATCTCGTACATCTCATCTCGAGAATAACATATAGCAATTGCTTTACCAAACTATACATGACCAACATAAAACCTCGAGGCACGTAAGCCAAAATCTCTTATTGATCATAAAACCAGTACAAACAAACTCCAAGGACCTGAGAGTACAGAGACGACACATAGGACTAATATCTACAAGACATGACAAACAGTACACTCAGCCTGAGCTGTCACTGCTGCCTCAATTGTTGTTCTTCCTCTATAGAAAGGTCTTCACCTCCTCGTGCACGTCCACCTAAAAATTTGAGTACCACGGGGGTCAGACAATTGTAATTGTCCAAACGAGAGATATAACTCTCCGCCGACCATATAATTCATCTATCTGCTTTGTAAGGAATGTAAAGAAACATAAATAACATCTATCCACTAGAATGTATAACTGTATTGCGCATCAAGCATCGTTTCTCGTATTCGATCCTTAAGCAGATATACTTCATGGGTGAACATATTTTACAATCACACTTATTCCCTAAGGAGATGGAGCATACCCTGGCCATTTCCAACCGACCAAAAACTTCTCACAAGTCGGTACCATACAAGGTCAATGGTAGGGCCAGTTTCCAAGACCTCCCTTGTCTCGGACAGTATGAGACCACATACAGGACATCTCGTGTCACTGCTAACAAGTTGTGCCAGGGCATGTAGGCATCCACGCTTAGAGCTACAACGTCAACTGCACTCTCTTAGGGGAAACATCTACAAACAACCGTCCCCAGTCTGAGTCATGGTGACACAAGCACCATACTCTGAGCCACGGGCCAGTTCACCGTGCTCAACACAGAGTCTACGACCGAAGTCGCACTCAAGCCAGGATAGGGCATATAGCCAAATCCCCATTCATTTCGGGATCATAAGGGTATCGGCTCACACAGTACTGTCCATACTTACGCCCTCACATACTCAAAAGTATGCACTCCGGGTTATGCCACGGAGCAACTTGTTTCACCATCAGCAAGTTCTGACACTGATGGATCTATGGTCAGGGCAATGTTTTATAGTTTCTAGTGATATATTACGTGCATTACATCATTCTTTTAACATCAAACAAGTTATCTTTATCAAACACAAAAAATGCTACAAAGAAAGGTGTAATACATCTATCACGTAATTTGTCAAATCTTTAAAACACGTGATACTTGGGATCTCAGTCCCTTATCACATTACTAGGAATTCTCATCCCTTCACATCATCATTATCATGATTATTGGAGCAAGGTATTCAAACCCTTAGATCATCACTGAACACGGTTACCACTTATCAGGTAACTATTGCCTCTAGGTCCTCAGACCAAGGTATACATGATACTTGTTATACAAGCATCTCACATGGCTCACAGGGCCCATTAAATATCTTGTCACTTCTCACTAGGCAACAAACTATCACATGGCTCACAGGGCCCATTAAATATCTTGTCACTTCTCACTAGGCAACAAACTATCACATGGCTCACAAGGTCATTACACATCTTGTCATCTCTCACTAGGCAACAACTTATTCACATGGCTTACAAGGCCATTACACATCTTGTCACCTCTCACTAGGCAAGAACTTTATTCACATTGCTCACAAGGCCATTACACATTATACTTGTTATACAAGTATTTAACATGCCTTACAAGGCTTACGCAATAAGATAAATACAACCTTCCCACCATTAGGGTTAGGGTTTTCCTTTCTTATCGATTAGGGTTTCTCTTACATATCGTTACCCTTCATTTGGGTTTTCCATTATTAACCATTTAGGTTTTCAAGGTCATATTATCAATGATCAAACCCTAATTCACTGCTCCACACATCTAGGAGCAAACATTGATATCATAAGTATTCAATCATACTTATTTATTCTCATCATTTATCATTAAATGATCATCAACACAATGTATGAGTTTCTCTCTCATCCTTACCAAAGAATGATTACATCATACTTTATTTACTAGGCTTAACCCTTTCTCAAGGTATGTTATCCTGCACTTATCAAAGTGCATTAATCTCATTACATCTCAACGTAACAATTGACATGACACACTTCATGTGTTACTCATCCATGTATATTGGATTTAAGGTTCATCAACCTTGAAGTGCTGGATGTGATATCTATCATGTCTTGATGTATCACTTCCCTCATCACTTTTAACATACTTAAGTTCATCAACTTATCTTGTATTAGGGTATGTCACATCCTCATACTTTATGCACTAGCTCATCACATTTATCATGTAATGTATTGGTCATAAGTCACACAATTGAATTATTCAACCATCATTAATGATATGGACTCATCTCGGGTTAAGGAATTATTGATATAGGATTAACCATTATCAACCACTCTAGGTGTTTCACCTATAAAGAAATTATCCACACCATTACTTGGTGTTACACTCATTACTCCTAAGAGTGTCTTACTCTCACCTTTACAAGGTATATAGGGTTAAATCATATGTATATGTTCACCATATCGGGTTGTAGGTGTCTAGATACCACTGTATCAGGTTGAATGTGTATGAACACTCACCATATCGAGTTAGGATTTGCACTTGTCTCCATATTGGGCATGATGTACCTTCTTGACCTCATACCGGGCCCAAGGTATATGTATGTGTCTCCCATGATACTTATGAGGTATCAACTCATCACCATGTCGGGCTAGAAGTACATTCAATCACCCTATCGGGATAGTCACCATCTAGGGTTAGCCATGATGGGTTAGGGTTACCATATCATCTAGGGTTGTCTATCGTGCAACCCTATCATGCAACCATGTCATGCAACCATGTCGTGCAATCATGTCATGCAACCATGTATATCATGCAACCATGTGTGTCATGCAATAACACTTGTTACTCTTCACTTATATTGGGTTACCCAAATTAGGGTTTCTTATCATCTTACAAGTATACAATTAACGTTGTATCATGCATGGAGTATATTCTAGACTCCCTATCGTGCAAGCATCTTATGCAAGCATCTCATGCAACATCTTGTGCAAGACATATTGGGCAAGTCATACCCATATCGGGTTATAACTACTTGTATTTATACTTGAACCCGAAATCACTTTTACAAAGTTACACCATCTTCTTCAAGATCTAGACCTTTGTTCTAACTGATATAATTCATGGTAACAGGTCTAAGAAACTACTAGAACTCATAATTTCATCAACTATTTCAGGAAATTTCAGTATTAAAAGTATTTCACTAATTATAACAATTTAGGTGAAGAATAATAACATGGTTGAGTTCAAGTTATATAACCCGCCTTAAGAACCACTTCAAAGCTTCAAGATCCAGTCCATGTTCCTTAGGTTGAAGATGACTTTATCAAAGGTCCAAGGCTCATTCACAACACCTTCATATACAAGGAATCAGCATGGATAAGTAATTGGTGAAGAAGAAAAGAAAGGTAGATCATAACCCTAATTCCATGCTTCAATTCAAGCTTGAAGACAACTATATCTTACCTTAGGGTTAAGTTTTGAGTTCCTTAGCTTCTTGGCTGACACCCTACCACTCTTGGGCGATATGGACTTCCTCTTGGCCGGCACAACTTTGCTTGTGGCCGATACCCCCTCACTTGTGGCCAAAATCACTTCAATTGGATGATATCAACTTGCTATGGGCAATATCAACATGGTATGGCCGATATACTTGCTATGGCCAATACCAAAGCCTATGTACGATACCCTTGTGCTCTTGCCCGACATGCCACCTCTCTTGCATGATATTATACTCACTTGGATGATATGGCACTCACTTGGAGTCAAAACACTTCACTCTATGTCCGATATCACCCTATAGTGCCGATATCACCAACTTGGGCGATATGGTCTTGCCTTGGGCGATAGGCCCTCATATATAAGCTTTTCAACTTGATACAACTGAAGTTAAGCTTCCAAATTCAACCCTTTTTCTTGGTCATTTCATCATCCAGAGTATCATCATTCATAATTGATACAAACATGGTTTCTCATTCATTCTCTCTCCTATAAATGATACATAGAGGAAGTAGGGACATTCTAGAGGTGGTAATTTGCATATCAACCCCACATTTTGGGTAAATTACAATTTGTAGTAAAATCGGTGCTCAAGGTACCAACATTGTTCAAACAAGTTCAAACTTGGAATTTAGGCTTTCCACAAGCCACCACCTTGCATCATTCTCTCAATAATGATGCTAAAACACATGAGGCATGTTCAATATGTGGCATTTTGCATTATATCCCCTCAATTTGGGTAAATTGCACTTTGGTCCAAAACAAAGGAAAATTGCTCAAACAACATTCAATCAGGACCAAACTTGAAACATGAGTGTGTCACATGATAACAAAGCACCTTAGAGGATTATATTAAAGTTCTAATCAACTTAATTATCCAAAACAAATAGGGTTACCTCATAACCCAGGTCAGGGTCGTTACAAGTTATAAACCCCTAACAAGGATTTCGTCCCTGAAATCCCAAGTAAAGGAAGACAGATATTATTCATTCATCATACCATAAAGTCTCCACATAACATATTATTGTCATGGAGATGAAATGGAACTTTTATCAACACAAAGTTCTTCCACACAGGGTTATCATTGAATCTGTCACACAGGGCACATATTCCACTGTCTTTTTCATTATTGACTATAGAGTCAACTCTGTGTCAGGTAATACTTTTCTTAGTCAGAGAAACATAATACATACCTTATTTAACTCAGGTGTCAAACCTTATTGATTTGTCACCTTTCTCAACTTACAACTTTATTTGACATGATTCTTGATTCTAGGGATTCTCCCATACTCCTCATCTTTCTTTCATTTTGGGACATTACTTGTTACACATATCTTTATCTTAGAACCAAAGTCCAAGACAAACTGATACTTTTCTAAGTATCCATCAACTGAACACTTTTATCTCATGCCCATCAAGTGTCATAAGACTCACTTGATTGCCATGTCCCTAAAAAGAAAGAACACAAATGAACATATTCCTTTCATCACCCCATCATTACCTGGGTTGTTTATCAACTAGGAGACATCATTATCTCGTAAGATTTATTATATAAACTTTCACTATTCATGAGTCATTTACACGCGTTTCATCTTAGATTCCTTGTCATTAGCATAGGAATTATAAGGGTGATTACATGTCATCACTCCTTTCTCAATTATTGTCTAACATGTTTATGAAGATTTTGTGATTTCATCACATTTCCCATTTCCAAATTATGGGAAAAGATATTTACTATTCACACAAGCTTCATCTGACAGGGATCATCTCCCTTATTCTCGTTCTCTTATCATGAGGATTATACTTTTTACTTCCTCATACTCACAAATTGATCTGAGATCATCTGAGATTCTACTTTATTTCACTTTGTATGTGATGCAAATGTCCATACAATATTTCCAGTTTAGTTATACTCACTAGATTGTCTCAGAATGACTACTTGATCAGAGTAATCAGAAAGATAACAATCTAAGAGTTCCATACTTGCCCTTCTCCAATAATTATATACCTGACCAGGGTATACAAGTACTGAGATTAGGTAGTATGCACTTTATTTACTATCATGTTCCTTACTTGTCATATCATTATAAACACATGATTTTAACATTCCTAGATTTTCTCCAGGCATCACTTCTATATCTCATCCTCTTTCACACATATAAGAGTGATTATAAAGCATTTAAAAGAATACTAAATAGAATATAAATTCTACCTCTCATAATTTCTTCCTTATGTCCCCATAGGACAATCAATAGGGAAGTCCATAACAACAATCCTTCTTATGATTATCAGATAACATCAGGATAAGGCATATCAAAATGAAAAGATCTATATAACTGTTATCCCTCACGGTCATCTACCACTTTAGGTTGACTCAACACATAGAGTCTAGCTATTTCATGTTGTTGCTTTTGCCTTTTTACATCATTGGGCTATAACTTTCATAAGCCCTGCTGAGTCTACCTCGACTGTTGAGTCATTTCCTCCCTTCTTTTCAAAGAAAAGAGTTTAGTATGCTCAACATGTCCATAACTATAGCATGTCTTGTCCTCATACCATGGTCTTATCGGTCTTATTACCGATGTAGAGACTAAGCCATGGGTTCTTATAGGTGAAAAGTTAAGACCCTTGCCTTTAGTTAGTGGTTGTTGCCCTGGTACACTAGGCATTTATTGCATTGATGACACCAAAAACTTTGGCTTTTTTTTAGAACAACTAGGCACATGTCTCTAGAATTGTAGAGACCTTTCCTTATTTATCAACTTATTGCCCCATCTAGGGCATTACCATCGTAGATATACTATCTGTCTATACTTATGGCAGAGTCTATTTTCTTTCCATATGCTAATCCTTTCCACATTTCCACTTTTCCAACATGACTATGTCATTCAGAAACCTTTTCAAAGCCCAAAGTTTCTACATTGAGGACTGGTAACCTAGGTTGTAATGCTAGTATCCAGTTTACTATATGCATCACTGTTGTCCTAACCTACCCAACAAGAGCATAAACATAGGATTCTCTAACCTAATCTGGTCATGAAGGGAATTCTCAAGCATTCTTTCTTCTCTTGCCTGATCCCTTACAACCTTTCCTAGTGCAACAATATTGCCCTCAACAATGTATTCCTCATATTCCCCAGTCATTTATAAACTTCACCCTTTCTTCTGCACAAGTAGAAGTCACTATAAGGTATACTGGAGGACACAAACACAGACTCAACACCCTAGTCCTATGTCTCTATAGACTCAGCGAACCTTAAGCTCTGATACCAAACTATGTGACGACAGTCGCCAAACCGACAAACAAATCGTCATTAATTAAGCGGAATTAAACATAAACAACAGATTAATGAAAATCACTAAAAATTAAAACCATTTTTCAAAGAGATCCATTCCAAAGAAAACTCTTACTGAAAGGTCCAAAACCTTATATACATCATTATTCACATTGTACATATCCGGTACATCTCATCTCGAGAATAACATATAATAGTTGCTTTACCAAACTATACATGAGAAACATAAAACCTCGAGGCATGTAAGCCAAAATCTCTTATTGATCATAAAACCAGTACGAACAAACTCCAAGGACCTGAGAGTACAGAGACGATACATAGGACTCGTATCTATAAGACATGACATACAGTACACTCAACCTGAGCTGTCACTGCTGCCTCAGTTGTTGTTCTTCCTCTGCAGAAAGGTCTTCACCTCCTCGTGCACGTCCACCTAAAAATTTGGGTCCCACGGGGGTGAGACAATTGTAATTTTCCTAGTGGGAGATATAACTCTCCGCCGACCATATTATTATCACAAATTAAGCATTTATAAACTGAGCAGAGGTTCTTTTTATATTAACAAGTAGGATAATTCACTATATGAATAGAATGAAGTAATCTCCTTTCATAAGGAGAAAATTGCATCTACCCATGGTAGATTATAATTCATCTATCTGCTTTGTAAGGAATGTAAAGAAACATAAATAATATCTATCAACTAGAATGTATAACTGTATTGTGCATCAAGCAATGTTTCTCGTATTCGATCCTTAAGCTGATATACTTCACGGCTGAACATATTTTACAATCACACTTATGCCCTGAGGAGATGGAGCATACCCCGACCATTTCCAACCTACCACAAACTTCTCACAAGTTGGTACCATACAAGGTCAATGGTAGAGCCAGTTTCCATGACCTCCCTTGTCTCGGTCAGTACGAGACCACATGCAGAACATCTTGTGTCACTGCTAACAAGTTGTGCTAGGGCACGTAGGCATCCACGCTTAGAGCTACAGCGTCAACTGCACTCTCTTAGGGGAAATATCTACAAACAACCGTCCCGAGTCTGAGTCATGGTGACACAAGCACCATACTCCGAGCCACGGGCCAGTTCACCGTGCTCAACACAGAGTCTACGACTGAAGTCGCACTCAAGCCAGGATAGGGCATATAGCCAAATCCCCATTCATTTCGGGATCGTAAGGGGATCGGCTCACACAGTATCGTCCGTACTTACACCCTCACATACTCAAAAGTTTGCAATGCGGGTTATGCCGCGGAGCAACCCATTTCACCATCATCAAGTTCTGACACTGATGGATCTATGGTCAAGGCAATGTTTTATAGTTTCTAGTGATATATTATGTGCATTACATCATTCTTTTAACATCAAACAAGTTATCTTTATCAAACACAACAAATGCTACAAAGATAAGGTGTAATACATCTATCACGTACTTTTTCAAATCCTTAAAACACGTGATACTTGGGATCTCAGTCCCTTATCACATTACTGGGAATTCTCATCCCTTCGCATCATCATTATCATGATTACTGGATCTAGGTATTCAAACCCTTAGATCATCACTGAACACTGTTACCACTTATCAGGTAACTATTGCCTCTAGGTCCTCAGACCAAGGTATATATGATACTTGTTATACAAGCATCTCTTATGGCTCACAAGGCCCATTAAATATCTTGTCACTTCTCACTAGGCAACAAACTATCACATGGCTCACAAGGCCATTACACATCTTGTCACCTCTAACTAGGCAACAACTTATTCACATGGCTTACACGGCCATTACACATCTTGTCACCTCTCACTAGGCAACAAATTTATTCACATGGCTCACAAGGCCATTACACATTATACTTGTTATACAAGTATTTAACATGCCTTACAAGGCTTATGCAATAAGAGAAATACAACCTTCCCATCATTAGGGTTAGGGTTTTCCTTTCTTATCGATTAGGGTTTCTCTTACATATCGTTACCCTTCATTAGGGTTTTCCATTATTAACCATTTAGGTTTTCAAGGTCATATTATCAATGATCAAACCCTAATTCATTACTCCACACATCTAGGAGAAAACATTGATATCATAAGTATTCAATCATACTTATTTATTCTCATCATTTATCATTAAATGATCATCAACACAAGGTATGAGTTTCTCTCTCATCCTTACCAGAGAATGATTACATCATACTTTATTAACTAGGCTTAACCCTTTCTCAAGGTATGTTATCCTACACTTATCAAAGTGCATTAATCTCATTACATCTCAACGTAATGATTGACATGACACACTTCATGTGTTACTCATGCATGTATATTGGATTTAAGGTGCATCAACCTTGAAGTGCTGGATGTGATATCTATCATGTCTTGATGTATCACTTCCCTCATCACTTTTAACATACTTAAGTTCATCAACTTATCTTGTATTAGGGTATATCACATCCTAATACTTTATGCACTAGCTCATCACATTTATCATGTAATATATTGGTCATAAGTCACACAATTGAATTATTCAACCATCATTAATGATATGGACTCATCTCAGGTTAAGGCATTATTGATATAGGACTAACCTTTATCAACCACTCTAGGTGTTTCACCAATCAAGGTATTATCCACACCGTTACTTGGTGTTACACTCATTACTCCTAAGAGTGTCTTACTCTCACCTTTACAAGGTATATAGGGTTAAATCATATGCATGTGTTCACCATATCGGGTTGTAGGTGTCTAGATACCACTGTATCGGGTTGGAGGTGTATGAACACTCACCATATCGGGTTAGGATTTGCACTTGTCTCCATATCGGGCATGAGGTACCTTCTTGACCTCATATCGGGCACAAGGTATATGTATGTGTCACCCATGATACTTATGAGGTATCACCCCATCACCATGTCGGGCTAGAAGTACATTCAATCACCCTATCGGGCTAGTCACCATCTAGGGTTAGCAATGATGGGTAAGGGTTACCATATCATCTAGGGTTGTGTATCGTGCAACCCTATCATGCAACCATGTCATGCAACCATGTCATGAAACCATGTCATGCAACCATGTATATCCTGCAACCATGTGTGTCATGCAATAACACTTGTTACTCTTCACTTATATCAGGTTACCCAAATTAGGGTTTCTTATCATCTTACACGTATACAATTAGCCTTGTATCATGCATGGAGTCTATTCTAGACTCCCTATCATGCAAACATCTAATGCAAGCATCTCATGCAACATCTTGTGTAAGACATATCGGGCAAGTCATACCCATATCGGGTTATAACTACTTGTATTTATACTTGAACATGATATCACTTTTACAAAGTTACACCATCTTCTTCAAGCCGTAGACCTTTGTTCTAACTTATATAATTCATGGTAACATGTCTAAGAAACTACTAGAACTCATAATTTCATCAACTATTTTAGGAAATTTCAATATTAAAAGTATTTCACTAATTATAACAATTTAGGTGAAGAATAATAACATGGTTGAGTTTAAGTTATGTAACCCGCCTTAAGAACCACTTCAAAGCTTCAAGCTCCAAAGCTCCATGTTCCTAAGGTTGAAGATGACTTTATCAAAGGTCCAAGGCTCGTTCACAACTCCTTCATATACAAGGAATCACCATGGATAAACAATTAGTGAAGAAGAAAAGAAAGGTAGATCATAACCCTAATTCCATGCTTCAATTCAAGCTTGAAGACAACTATATCTTACCTTAGGGTTAAGTTTTGAATTCCTTAACTTCTTGGCTGACACCCTACCACTCTTGGGCGATATGGACTTCCTCTTGGCCGACACAACTTTTCTTGTGGCCAATACCCCCTCACTTGTGGCCAAAATCACTTCAATTGGACGATATCAACTTGCTATGGGCAATATCAACATGATATGGCCGATATACTTGCTATGGATGATACCCAAGGCCTATGCATGATACCCTTGTGCTCTTACATGACATGTCACCCCTCTTGCACGATATTATACTCACTTGGACAATATGGCACTCACTTGGAGTCAAAACACTTCACTCTATGTCTGATATCACCCTATATAGCCGATATCACCTACTTGGGCGATATGGTCATTCCATGGGCGATAGGCACTCATATATAAGCTTTTCAACTTGATAGAACTCAAGTTAAGCTTCCAAATTCAACCCTGTTTCTTCGTCATTTCATCATCCAGAGTATCATCATTCATAATTGATCCAAACATGGTGTCTCATTAATTCTCTCTCCTCTAAATGATACATAGAGGAAGTAGGGAAATTATAGAGGTGGTAATTTTCATATCAACCCCACATTTTGGGTAAATTACAATTTGTAGTAAAATCGGTGCATAAGGTACCAACATTGTTCAAACAAGTTCAAACTTGGAATTTAGGCTTTCCACAAGCCACCAGCTTGCATCATTTTCTCAATAATGATTCTAAAACACATGAGGCATGTTCAATATGTGACATTTTGCATTATAGCCCCTCAATTTGGGTAAATTGCACTTTGGTCCAAAACAAAGGAAAATTGCTCAAACAACATTCAATCGGGACCAAACTTGAAACATGAGTGTGTCACATGATAAAAAAGCACCTTAGAGGATTATATTAAAGTTCTAATCAACTTAATTAGCCAAAACAAATAGGGTTACCTCATAACCCAGGTCAGGGTCGTTACAAATATCTCCTAGCCTATGTCAGCACAAAATTTGACTATAAGACAGAGCTAAGGTGATAGTTCAACCACTGAGGCATCTCAGCCCCATCATGACTAAGGTGGTTAGGAAAGAGGTAGTAAAGATCCCAACTCAGGTAGTTCCAAAGTAAAGGGATCACAGTCACAACCAATTCTGCGAGTGAGTTAAATTCCAATAGGTTATTGACAAGGTGGCATGTATGCATTGATTACATTCGATTGAATGCTTCCACTTTAAAGGATCATTTTCCCCTTCCATTCATCGACCATATTTTGTAGTGACTTTCTAGTCGCTCACATTTTTGTTTCCTTGATGGGTATTCCGGCTATAATCAGATTTTGATTGAGCTAAAGGACCAAGAGAAGTCTACTTTCACTTACCCTTATGGCATATTTGCATTTAGATGGATGCCATTCAACGTTTGTAACACATCTTCCACCTTCAAACACTGTATGCTTGCCATTTTTTTTATATGGTTGAGAAATGCTTGGAGGTGTTCATGAATGATTTATCGGTATATGAAGAATCATTTTATGATTATCTGTATAATCTAGATAGGTTTTACAAAGGTGTGAGGAAACTCATTTAGTCTTGAACTGGGAGAAATGTCATATGATGGTAAGTGAGGGCATAGTGCTTGGACACTAGGTGTCTAATAAGGGCATGGAAGTCAAACTGGTTAAGATAGAGGTCATCTCCAAGATACCTCCATCGACATTGGTGAACGGAGTGAGTAGCCTTTTAGGACACGTCAGGTTTTATCGTCGATTTATAAAAGACTTCTCAAAAATTGCAAAACCTCTTTTAGAATGACTAGAAAAGGATGTCAAGTTTTGTTTCGATGAATGATGCTTGAAAGCTTTTGAGGTGTTAAAGGAAAAGCTAATCTCCACACTCATTGTGTAGACTCCATATTAGAGCCAACCATTTGAACTCATGTGTGATGCATCAGACTATGTGGTAGGAGTTTTGTTGGGTCAACACCGCAACAAGTATCCTACAATCATATACTATGCATTTAAAACTTTAAACGATGCTCAACTTAATTATACAACCACATAAAAAGAACTTTTGTTGGTTGTTTTTGCTTTCAAAGAATTTTGCCAATATCTAGTGGGGGCCAAGGTGATGGTATGGACAGATCACTCTGCCATCAAATACCTATTATAGAAAAAAGATGCAAAACCTAGAATGATTAGGTGGATATTGTTGCTATAGGTATTTTACATAGAGATTAAGGACAAGGCAAGAGTGGAGAATGTGGTAGTTGACCACCTATCTAAGCTTGAAAGGGTGGGTGACAAAGACTTATATATCCAGATTGTGGAGGAGTTCCCTAATGAGCAACTTTTTTCTCTAAAAGCCAAAGTTCCTTTGTTTGTAGACATTATCAATTATTTAGCATGTAAAGAGATGCTTGAGGATTGGGGATACTAAGAGAAGAAGAGATTCTTCCATTGTTTGAGATTTAACATTTGGGATGACCCTATATGCAAGGACCCTGACCTGGGTTTTGTGCTAACCCTATTTGTTTTGCTTAAGTAAGTTGGTTAGAACTCTAATCTAATCCTCTGAGGTGTTTTTTTTTATTATGTGACATGCTCATGTTTCAAGTTTGGTCCTATTTGAATGTTGTTTGAGTAATGTTTGCATGATATAGACCAATGTGCAATTTACCCAAGATGAAGGATTATCTTGCACTATGTCAAGTGATGAGTGTGCTCTGAGTTCTTTAGCATCATAACAGAGAAAATGATGTTATGGGGTGCCACGTAGAAATCCTAAGTATCAAGATGAGCTTCTATGATTGACGCTTGTGCTATATGTTCCAGTTTTTGTGTAAATTGCATTTTACCCAAAGTAAAGGGTTGACATGCAGTCTACCTCCTCTAGAGTGTTCCTTCCCTATATTGGAATCATCTAGAAGAGAGAGGAAGAGGTGGGCACCTTGTTTGGATCTTGATTGGGTGGCAATATCTTTGGTGATATATGGAGCACATGTGTGAGATGTGCCTTGCACTTAGATGGGCTATCTCGGGTTTGAAGACCTTAGAGAGTGTGCTTATGGGTTTGTGGTTGTGCAAGGTTGTGCCCTATCAGTTTGAGAAGTGTGTGGGGTTGTGCTTATCAGTTTGAGAGTATGTGGAGCATGCTCTAATGGTTTGTGAGTATGTTGGGTTTTTCCATATCGGCTAGTGAAGGTGTAGAGCTTTGGCATATCAGCCATGACCTTGGTAGAAGACCAAGAGGAAGAGATCTAGCCTAGATGTTATCACCATGCCTTGCATGTTGTTGCATTTTCCTCTTCTCTCATGGACAAGTGTCACCTAAGCTCCTAAGGTGATGACACCTCTAATTTGATATCTCTTCCTTCCCTCAAGTATATAACCTCCTTCTCCTTCACATAGGTAAACCCTTTCATCCATCCTTGTTCCTGTCTTCTTGGTGGATGAGCTTGGAAGCTTAAGGAGCTAGAGGAATCCCCATGGAGCTTGGGAGGTCGAGTTCCTTGCTCATGGTGATTTCTTGTTCAACTTCCATCTTGGTGAGTTATGTTTCTTTGATGGACATTCCCTTAAGCTCTCTTCTTCATCTTCTTCTTCTATTGTCATCCATGGATCATACATTGGATGAGGGTTGACTAGGATGTGGTTCTCTCTCCTTCTTTCCTCTCTTCTTGAGCTACCATAACCATGGCTTCTTCTTCTTCTTCTTTCTTGAGGTGATGTTGAAATCAAAGTTGGGGCTCTTAATGGATCATATTCAAGTGGCGGAAGTGTGGTTTCGAGCTTTGATCATGGAAACTTGGAATCTTGATGGAGTCATTCTTGAGATGGGTTATACAACTCTTCACCTCCTTTGTTATTATCACTCTTTATATGCTTATGATTGATCCTCATCTCTATATTGTGCATCTCTTGTATGTTAGTAGTTGCTAGTAGTTTTAGAACTATTTTGAAGTAGGAGTTCCAGTTAAGTTGCCGGCTACATCTTGCACCTTATTTCCATGTTAGTAGATGGCCTAGTAACCAAGTTTCCTAAGGTTTAATATGACTACATCAACACATAAGTGGTGAATGGTCATCATGACTGATGATGCTTAAACCGACACAACATGTCACATGTCGTCATGACTTGGAAGTGATTACGCCGATAGATTTGGATAAGTGCTAAACCATCACACCCTAAAGGGTACCCAAACTGATATGAATGGTTAGGTTGTCATGCCTTGAGAAGGTTAACTCATTATGACCTAGAAGCCCCTAAATCAATATGTGTTGTTAAACCAATAAGCTTGATGGGTGCTACTCGACATGCCCTAGATGGGGTCAAGCCAATATGCCTTGCTAGCCCATCATGACCTAGATGACATCTTGTATGAGTTGTTCTGTTGGTGTGTTAAGTCGTGACATCCTTAATGGTGCAAGAGGCCGACATGACCTAACCATAACCCTAATCCTATGCATCCCGTCACACTATGTGATGCTTGAAACCCCTTTAAGAATGGATGCCCAATACACCATGCATTTCCTGTCACATCTTAGGGTGGTGATGCCTAATACCCCCTTCTAGAGTTGATGCTCGACACACCTTTAAGAGGGGTTTCTCATCATAATTTCAAGGAGCTAAACTGATACACCACATGGTGGTCCAAATAGATATACCACAAGAGGGTCTAATCCAATGCCTTGGGTTGATAGGGTGAAACTGAGATCACATGATGAGGGTTGTAGGGTATGTTTGGATACTCAATGATGTACACACATGAGTAATACATGATAGAGAGGAGTGTGGTTTTGGATAATGAATGAGTAATCTTAATTTCTTCTCCTAAATCTAGTACACCATAGAATGATGTTACTATAAGTGGTCCATCTTCAATTAAAGAGCCTAGCCCTAAACTCTCCAACTATGTGGGAAGTAATGGATGTAGGGTTTAATAGTTGAGTATCCATATGTTAACCTTAATCATCGAATAATATGACCAATGTGCTTATCTTAATGAATTATTATAATCCATAACAAGTGCCAACTATATTTTCTTTTCATATAATCTTAACTTGTTGAGTAAGGATATTGATACAACTATGTGAGTATACATGAGGGTGGTGATAAGCCTTGTTGTAGTACACGGTGGCAACCTTGGTGTAGAAATCATATAACAAGTCTAATGACTTTATAGGTTCCTTGTGGATGGCTTGAAGTGAACCCTCTAGTTATGTAGCCTCTGTTCTACTCTCCTTGGTATGATAAGTGGTTAATTATTTGTAAGAAGTGATAATATATGGGTCACCTAATGTTGTAAACATCACACTAGTGCAATGGTCAAAGTTATTATAATGCATTATTGTAAACCACACATAACTAGATGAAGATGTTACACACATGCATTTATAAAAGGGTGATAACTGGTGTTGATGGTACGATGAATGATTCATATCTAATTAATGATGTTCAAACCTAATCAGTTTCAGAAAGATGGGTTTTGGTGGTGTAACCCTAAAGGAAAACCTAACTAGTTCTATGTGAAGACATTTGCCCATAATCCTGAGGACATGTTATAGTATTGAATAAGTATGAATTTAAATCATGATATTGATTTCCCTCTTAAAATGTATGACTATAACCTAATGGATTAATTGGGTGTTATAACTCGTGAGTGCCATGAAGATGGTTAAATAAATTTAAGCTTTGGTTATCAACCTTGATAAGGGAACACATGAAGTATGAATATGTGAATATGCATACTTAGTTACATTAATTAATTCTTAGCCTTATACACTCCAATTTATGGGAGGTAATGCATGTCAGAGATGTGAGGTAGAATGATGCTTGGGGACCTTATGTGAAATTTGCATGAAGCCTAATCTTAGATTAGAGGTGTTATGATGCTTTTCTTACTTTAACTAAAAGTGTTTAATAGGTTTAGCGTATCATCTCTCTGAACAAAATGGCTAATGGTTGCTATGGAAAGTGTATGTGATGTAGCATGAGTGATGTGGCATGAGTAATACATATATGCTTAATGAGTCATGATGAGATAACCATGAATTACAAGTGTCTTGTGATGGGACTTAGGACCTGGTAAAGGTTGAATGCCTGGCTGAGGTGATATCTTCTGGTAATGAAATGAGGGATTGATATCCCATGATGAAATGTTGATGATGATAGCCTTGTGGCTGGCAGAGATGTAGTAGCCCTGTGGCTAGTAGTGATATAGTAGCCTTGTGGCTGGAAGTGATATAGTAGCCTTGTGACTGGCAGTTATACAATGTTACGAGATGATGGGAATTAGTTTACATTTTGAATGATGATACCTATTGTTGTAATATTGTGCCCTTTCTTTTGAAGGTTTTATTTGTGGTTTGTACTTTGTAACTTGATCAAGCTAAATGACACTTTGATTGGCCTAACTAACCAAAGTGCAATATAATGATGTAGTTCTCCATGTTCCATAGATCCATTTAGTGTCAGCATTTGTTGGATGGTGAAACAAGTAACTCCTACGGGAAACTCAGAGTGCATACTGTCGAGTATTCAGGGACAACTTGGTACCCTAATATCAAGCAATAAAGGGTGAATGTGGCCATGTGTGAGCCTTAGATCTTGCCTCAGGATATGTGACGTAATATTGGTTGAGGGCCATACCCTGGAAAGAGTGCGACTTTGGGCCATAGACTTAGTGATGTTATGTTTATGAGATTTCACAAGATTTATTGTGGGCCATACCCTTGAAGAGTGTGGATGCATGTCATAGCTCAATTATACTAGCGCCTTGAACTGTACCAAGGTGGGCTAGGTCTGCACATCTAGACTATATGTCGCTAGAAGCAGTTGACTTGTGATGTCACTACATGTTCACTCATATTGACTGAGGGGGCAAGGTCATGGATTCTGGCTCTTCCACTAGACCTTGTATGGAACCAATTTTGACTTAGCAGTGGTCGATTGGATTTTGGTGGTATGACTCAAATACTCAAGGCATAATAAATATGTAATCATTTGAGGAGTAGACATGAATAGGGTCAAACATAGAAACATTGGATGAAGCCTTGCCTTGCTTTTATAATGTTTAGTTTATAACAGTTATACATGTTCGTCATATTCCTTTTTAACTATTAACTATTCTATTGCTCATTGGCAAGTGTATATTACTACTCTATTCAGATATATGTCATCCCGTTCAATATGCTCAGTATGTAATCAATCTTCTTAGTGATTTGGGATAATAATAAAGTTGGTAGAGAGTTATATCTCTCACTGGAACTGTGTGTCTCACTCCATTGGTTAAATAACTTTTTAGGTGGATGTGCATGTCGAGTTAAGGATCATGTGGCCGAGGATAATATGAGGAGGAGAAACAACATCTGGTGGAACATGGTATATGGATAGTGTCTTGTAATAGAGTCATATGTGTCATCCATGTACACACAGTTCCTTGGGGGTGTTTTTGATGTGTTATGTAGACATGATCATCGATATGTGACTTCTGGCTTGTGTGCCTCTGGTAGTATGTATATACATGCAGAACTATTATCTTATGTAACATGTTGATTGTAATATGATGATGTAGCACCTTGATTATATGTTATGAAATCCAAGTGTTGGATCTTGTGTAATAATTCATAGCTCATGGTGCATGTTTTAAAATGGTTTCAATTTCCAGTGATTTTTGGTAATCCACTGTTAATGCTTGATTGTGGTATAAGTTTTGAGTAATCTCACTTTGTGTGCCAAAGGGTGTCACATTTGGTGGTATCAAAGCTCTAGGTTTGCTGACTCTACAGGGACACAAGGACTAGGATTAGGATGGTGTCTAAGATAAGTACATGATATAAAATATGGTGCATACTTCCTAATCTCAGTACTTGAATACCCTGGACAAGTATTCAAATGTCGAAGAAAAGGTAAGTATGGAACTCTTGGATTGATTTCTCTTTTTTTACCCTGATCTAGTAATCATATTGGAACAATCTAAAGAGCATAACAATAAGAAATTATGATGTTACTACTTCCATAATACTATGAAAATAGATAGGAACTACACCACAATTCAATAAAACTTGAATGTTTGGTGATTAAAAGAGAAAGATACAACTCCATGAAACCTAAAACTAAGTGTGAGTATGATAAGAGAAGTTCTTAAAGATGTAATTTCAAGAAATATATGAAGAAAAAGAAGGTGAATATGTGCTAATAAAGTAAGTCAAGGTGTAAAATTCACATAAGATGCATAAAATCCCTGAAACAAGGATGAAGTGACAAGATAACTGAGAACAAATGATAAATAAATAAGATAAAACCTGAGTTAATCTCATACCAACCAATGAGTATAAGAATGTATAAAGTGTAATCCTCATGATATGTGAAAGGAAACAAGGGAGATGATCACCATTCAGTAAAGAATATGTAAAGAATAAAGATCCTTTTCATTATGAAAATATGAAAAATCTGGTAAAACAAGGAAATTTTCATGAACAATAATCAAAGAGTGAGTAATGACATATAATGATATCTATAGTTCCTATGCTAATGGAAAGTAAACCAAGCTGAGACAAGTTGAATGAAACGTGAACAGTTGAAAACTCATGAAATAATCAAAGGAAGTTGATAATCCCTTACACCTTGATAAACAAATCCTCACAATGATGTAGTAATTAGAGGAATATGTTCCCTTGTGTTTCATCTTTTCAGGGTTGTGGTATCAAGTGGGTCTTATATCCCTTGATGTGCATGGTTTAGAAGTGATCTTAATATGGATACTCTGGTAAGTATTAGTTGATCTTGTATTTTTGTTCCAAGATAGGGGTTTCTATGATAGGAGATGTCTTTAGGTGAAAGGAAGACCCTTATAATAAGTTTAGGTTTGGTAAGAACAACAAAAGATGGATGCGATGAGGATATGGCATGTTCCTGACATAGGTGATGCATACCAAGATAAGGAATCCCAATATCCAAGTGGTGCCAGTTGTATGGGAAAGTGAGAACCTGTCACTTGATATTATGATTAGGTGTTTTGGATACCTATAGAAGTTGACTTTGGATCAATCTGGTTGCAAATACCTAACCTATAATATGGATATAACATGTTAGGGGTTCATGCTTCACATAAATATGACATTGACAGGGATGCATAAGTTGAAGAGACAACAACAAGACCTGCTTGGGTAAAGCTCATCAAGCAGAGTATAATCCCTCAGAGTACTCCTATTAGGCTTGTAAGTAACAAAGGGTCCAATAAGTTTATGCTATGCCCATAGATGGATAAGCAAGGTTTCCACTCCCTATCTGGGTCAGTTAAGATGACATATAATATCTTGAGTTAGCTTCTAGATAGTTTTTTTTCTTGGATAAGTGGCTTCTTCTTATGTCAGGAGGATGTGCAACTCAGAGTGAGTATGTTGGTAGGATAGTTAGTAGAAGTAAGACTAGTATTGAGTCAGCATATCAGAATAGTGTAGCAGAAGCATGATAGGTTTTGTAGTTCTAAGTGGATGATAGAACATATCTCTAGTCTTTCTTTGGAAGAGACATACTGAGGCTTGAGGAGAATATGGTAAACTCTCAAAATCAAGAATCTTATCATAGGATTCTATAAGATGAGAAGGTTCACTAGTACAGAAACAACATTCAATGTCACTTTTCTGGGCGTCGGTTAATTAGGAAATCTGACGCCTATAATATTTCACGTCGGTGATGTAGGTCACCCGACGTCTATAGTCAAGACACGGGTACCGTTTTGTATTCAGCGTCGGCTGGGTAACAAAAAACTGATGCCTAAAATCGCCCACAAAATCCAATTTTCGAGCGAAAACAATTTGGCCCCAAAGTGTCACATACAACGTCGGTTTTTTTACCAACAAACCGACGCCTATATAAGATGAAAATTTGCACGAAAAGTTCCAGCTTAGGTGTCGGTTATCTTGCGATAACCGACGCCGATAATGGTTCCCGCCAAATTATTTAGGGCAAATTTTTTCTAATTGGACGTCAGTTGTTTAAGAGGAACCGACGCCGAAGACTTTAGGTGTCGTTTGTATGTGATAACCGATGCCTTTTACGAACTTAATAGATGCACGATCGATCGCAATTGTTCCCCTTTCCTATTTCATTGTCTTCATCGCCCGCTAGCTACTGCTCCATCGCCCGCTAGCTGCCTGCTGGTTCTCGCCGTCACCGACGCTGCCTCGCCTCGCCATCGCCGCCGACAGTGCTGCTGCTCTGCGTCACCACGGCCGATGCTGCTGTTGTTGTTGCTTCGTCCTGCTCCATCCTGTGCCACCCTAGCTCCGTCTTGTGTCACCGCCGTCGCCCGCTCCTTCCCTGCTCACGTCCGCCACGCCGCGCCACCTAGCTTCTGGTATGCTCTCCAGGTATTAGCCGCGCATAGCCTCTGTTCTTCTTTCTCCCTAGCTTTTTACCTACATGCAGCAAACACAGTCGTGGCTGTGTTGGCCTACCACGGCCGTGCTGGGCAGCACGGCCGTGGTAGGCCAACATAGCCACAGCCGTGTTTGCTGTTGGTAAGGATATGAATAAATCTATATTTAATGCTTTATGTAAATTCTAGGATACGAACAAATCTTTTGCTTGCATATATTTGTGCTTCTAATCCTAATGCTTGACCTAATTTAGTTAATTTTGATGCATGTTGAAATATGATTTAAACTTGTCCATTCTAGCACCCTAATTAGATTTGATTAAACCCTAACATTTATTATATATAAGAATGACATCACATGTGTTTGTTGGCCTAGAAACCCGTCCAAGATTTACTCATTAGGAGTAAATCTTGGATAGTCCCCGGTTTGGGACTGTAATAGGAGTAAATCTTGGATAGGATGTAAGTGTATACCCTAATCTTGTCCTAATATATACTTGTTTTCTCTTTGATCATAGAATGGATAGATCAGGGATGCCCATTCACAATTGCTGCACCCCAGATTTTATATGTGGTCTTGATCAGTTTATTAGATTTGCTGAGGAACATAGGTAAAAACCTACGGATAGGTTCTACTATCCATGTAGGCATTGTGGTAACAACTTGAAAGTCAACACTTGTGAGGAAATCAAAAGTCATGTCATGTGCAACGGGATTGTACAAGGCTATACAGAATGGCACTGGCATGGAGAGATTTCAAACTCGAAACCAGTAGATGTCAATAGCAGTGCTTGGGTGGAAGAAGAAATTGCCTCCGATGACGTAGATGTGAACGAACCAGTTCCAGTAGACATCATTGATGCGATGTTGGATAGTTGTAGGGTAGAGCACACCGATCCACCTCCTATCTTTAGAAACATTGTGCATGATGCTGAGATACCATTATACACAGGCTGTGCTAAGTTTATGAAGCTTAGCGCTGTGTTGCGATTGTATAAGTTGAAAGCTAACAATAGATGGAGCGACAAAAGCTTCACTTCATTGTTGACTTTGTTGAAAGAAATGCTTCCTGAAGGAAACGAGCTGCCAATCTCAACATACCGGGTAAAGAAAATGTTGTGCTCAATGGGAATGGAGGCCAATAAGATACACGCATGCCCGAATGATTGTGTATTATTTCAAAAGGACTATGTAGATTTGAAAGATTGTCCAAAATGTGGTGCATCACGGTATAAATTGATGACTTCGGGGGAGTCCAAAACTGGTTCTCCTGCCAAGGTGTTGTGGTATCTACCTATAATATCACAGTTTCAATGCTTGTTTGCAAATCCGAAAGATGCGAAGAATTTGAGGTGGCATGCAGATGTTAAGAAAAATAATGATGAGATCCTATGACATGCGTCTGATTCCCCACAGTGGAAGAAGATTGATCTATTGTACCCCAAATTTGGTGAAGAAGATAGGAATCTAAGACTTGGGCTTTGTACAGATGGGATGAATCCGTACGGGACATTGAGAAGCCAACATAGCACTTGGCCAGTCATGCTTGTTATATACAATCTTCCTCCCTGGCTGTGTATGAAAAACAAGTACATTATGTTGTCGTTGTTGATATCGGGCCCTAAATAACCCAGAAATGATAACAATGTTTATCTTGAACCTCTGATTGATGACTTAAAGAAACTTTAGGCTGAAGGTGTGATGACCTATGATGCTTCAGGAAGAGAGACATTTTGTTTGCACGCTATGTTGTTTTGCACTATTAATGACTTTCCAGCATATGGGAATTTGTCTGGATATAGTGTCAAAGGAGCTAAAGCGTGTCCTATATGTGAAGAAAACACTGATTCAATAAGACTAAAACATGGCGGAAAGACTGTATATCTTGGTCATCAAAGGTTTCTTTCAAAATTCCATCCGTATCGTAGGAAGCGCAAAGCATTCAATGGATGGAATGATGAACGAAGTGCACCTAAACCTATACTAGGGGATGTTGTTTATGAAAGAGTAAAAGACATTGTCAATGAATTTGGTAAGAAATCACAATGTAGTATGGCCACACGGAGTGACAATTCTTCATTCAAGAAGAAGTCAATATTTTGGGATCTTCTTTATTGGAGTTCTTTGACAGTCATGCATTGTATCAATGTAATGCACGTTGAGAAAAATGTCTGTGATAGAAAAATTGTAAGACAAATTTACATTACTTTAGATTGTTAATGTGTATATATGAGGTCAACTGATCTGAAATTATATATACAGGTTAAGAAGAAGACACCCGGAGCACCTAGGCCTCCACCTCTACTTCCTGCATTACCATGTTGGGTTCCAACTGACCTAAAATACCCGTTAGGTCCTGCTTGTAGGGGAACGACATGTTGGCTATGGGCACATAATATACATTGCCCTATAATTGTTTCTTTAGAAGCAGATTATGCAGGTCAATCATACATTAGCTCTTTATTTATACAGGATATTATTGAGCTGTTTATGTATGATTGGCTGAATACATCAATGATAGAGACATGGATAAGGTGAGATCTTGTTTATACATCCATATACCTTATGTAAGATCCGGTGATCTGGTTTCTTATATATTAATGCATACATAATACATGTTTTACAGCTACTTAGTCGAAGATCAATGCAAACAATTTGCATTTGATCATGTGGGTTTTGTTATTCCATCATTGATTAGTATGGTAGCTAAAGACCCTGATAGTGTTCAACAATACTGTATAGATGCTTTTAGAATTTTTGGTCAGCAAAAGAAGACGATAATAATAGCTCCATTCAATGTCAAGTAAGTTTACTTTATTTATAATTTGGACTTAAGAAAATTCCATTTTTATTGTGCATTTTGAGTTATTAATTTTTAACTTTTTTACCTCTAGCGGTAGACATTGGGAGTTACTAGTTATTGTCCATGGGACATTCATTGTTTATTATCTAGATCCCGCGGGAAGTACATTGAACACTAAAATTGGACACATATTGAGAATGCCATTATTCTAGTGAGAAATATTTCATTTTTATATTCGTTAACATCTGTTATTACATTACTATTTAATTATGCAATTTACTGTGTTACATTAACATGTAGGGGTTTAGATGCATTCAAAAAATGCTGGAGGAAATGTCCCAAGGAGAAAGAACCAGCCAATAATTTGGGAGAACGTAAAAGTAAGTTCCCGACTCCAATGTATATATTATTTATGTGAACTGTGCTTAGTTATATTTTTTAATATTTTGTATGTTTCAATTTATAGTGCACTACACAAGACAACGGCTGGGCATGTGCATACTATGTGATGCGATTTATGCAGATGATTATCCGACATGCCGCATTGGATATTAATACCATACATGAGGTATTATATATAGTCTCATTAGTTAGTATGAAATATATCAATCTTATTTTTATATTATTACTTATATATATACAACATTATCTTTGCAGGTGTTTAAAACTGATCACACTATAGGTAAATGCTAAAAAAATGTACATGCTCCATATACGATGGAAGCATTAAATGAAATAAGAGAAGAATGGGCAAAAGCCATACAAGCAGTGGCGATTGTAAGATATAATTGGGATGCTGATAGCGATGCTGAATGATATTTTGTAAATGAATATTTCTAAATGTTTATACATGTCTGAATGTTTCTACGTGTATTTGAATGTTTTTACATGTGTGAATGTGAGAATTGAATTGATGTTTGAATGTATCTACTTGTGTGAAAAAATATTTGTTGATTTTGCAGGTTTGTGGCCTTTTTGTAGGCTGATATCAATGGATGTCGTAAACTTACAGTTCAGAAAACTGAATTGTAGGTTCTCATCCTACTGACCAGCCACAGTAGGCCTGCAAACTGATAAGAAAAAAAAATTAAAGTATAGGCGTCGGTTATTTATAAAACACCGTCATCAAAGGCCTACAACATCGATTATTAGATAAAAACCGACGCCTAATATGAAAAACAACCCGACCGTGCAGGAAAGCACGGCCGTGGTGGAAAAGGTGTCGCTTATTTGTATAAAACCGATGCCTATAGTACTAAACACGGTCGTGCAGCGAAGCACGGCCATGTCGTCTGGGAGTATGGCGTCAGTTGTTCAGTTGTTAACCGACGCAGAAAGTGTCCTAGGTGGTGCCCTTTTTTGTGGCGTGAACCCTATAGACGTCGGCCAACTATATATAACCGACGCATATAGATCATATAGGCGTCGGTTAGAAAACCGACGCCGAAGAGTTCGACCTTTAGCGGCGCCCACATAGGCGTCGTTGGAAAACCGTCGCCAAAGGGGGTTAAACAATCGACACCAAAGGCGTATTCTGTAGTAGTGGTGATACATAAGAAAGAGTTGACATTTGAGTTGTATAAGTATGTATAGTGCTTCCATGACTAAGAAAGTATCACCTAGCATAGGGTTGACTCTGCAACCAATAATAGAAAAGAATAAGTTGAATATTTGTCTTGTGCAATAGATCATGTGTTGATCTTGGATGCAAGAACAATATGTTGGTCAAGTCTTGTGGCACCACCCTGACATCAAGGAACCATGTGGAAGTTTGAAGGTATTTCACATGAGTAGTACCAGTCTCCTTTTGCTTAGGATTTTGGGGGAGAAATCCTTTCTAGGGGTTTATGACTTGTAAGGACCATGACCTGGGTTTTGGGCTAACCGTGTTTTTTTTCTTAAGTAAGTGTCTTAGAACTCGAATCTAATCCTTTCAGGTGTTTTGTTATCATGTGACAAGCTTATGTTTCGTGTTTGGTCCCGTTTGAATGTTGTTTGAGTAATGTTTGCTTGATATGGACCAATGTACAATTTACCCAATATGAAGGGTTATCTAGAAATATGTCACATGATGTGTGAGCCCTTAGTTATTTAGCATCATAAGAGAGAAAATGATGCTATGGGGTGCCTTTTGGAAAGCCTAAGTATCAAGATGAGCTTGTATGATTGATGCTTGTGCTATAGGTGTGAGTTTTGGTGTAAATTGCATTTTACCCAAAGTGAAGGGTTCACATGCAATAAAACTCCTCTAGTGTGTTCCTTCCATCTCTTGGAATAATCTACAAGAGAGAGGAAGAGGTGGGTACCTTTTTTGGATCTTGGCTGGGTGGTAACTTCTTTGGTGATATATGGAGCACATGTGTGAGATGTGCCTTGCACTTAGATGGGCTATCTCATGTTTAAGAAATTGAAGAGGGTTCCTATCAATTTTTGGTTGTGTAGGGTTGATCCCTATAAGTTTGAGAAGTGTGTGGGGTTGTGCCTATCTGTTTGTGAATGTGTGGAGTATGCTCTGTCAGTTTGTGAGTTTGTTGGGTTTTGCCATATCGATTTGTGAAGGTGTAGAGCTTTGGCATATCGGCCATGACCTTGGTAGAAGAAAAAGAGGATGAGATCTAGCATAGATGTTATCACCATGCCTTGCATGTTGTTGCATGTGCCACTTCTCTTGTGGACAAGTGTCACCTATGATCCTAAGGTGATGACACCTCTCCATTGATCTCTCTTCCTTACCACAAGTATATAACCCCCTCCTCCTTCACACAAGTAAACCCTTTCATCCATCCTTGTTCCTCTTTTCTTGGTGGATGAGATTGAAAGATTAAGGATCTAGAGGAAGCCCCATGGAGCTTGAGAGGTCTAGTTCCTTGCTCATGGTGATTTCTTATTCAACTTCCATCTTGATGAGTTATGTTTCTTTGATGGCCATTCCCTTAAGCTCTCTTCTTCAACTTCTTATTTTACTCTCAACCATGGATCATACCTTGGATGAAAGTTTACTAGGACGTCATTCTCTCTCCTTATTTACTTTCTTCTTGATCTACCATAACCATGGAATCGCCTTCTTTTTATTTCTTGAGGAGATGTTGAAATCGAAGTTGGGGCTCTTGATGGATCATCTTCAAGTGGAGGAATGTGTGCTTTGGAGCTTTGGTAATGGAAGCTTGAACTCTTGATGGAGACGTTCTTGAGGTGGGTTATATAATTCTTAAACTCCTTTGTTATTATCGGTCTTTATATTCTTATGATTGATCCTCATCTCTAGATTGTGCATCTCTTGTATGCTAGTAGTTGCTAGTAGTTTTAGATTTGTTTTGAAGAATTTGTTCTGATTAAGTTGTTTCCTACATCTTGCACCTTCTTTCCATGTTAGTAAATGGCCTAGTGACCAAGTTTCCTAAGGTTGAAGTTGACTAAGTAAACACATAAGTGGTGAATGGTCATCATGACTCATGATGCTTAAACTGATACAACATGTCACAAGTCATCAAGACTTGGGAGTACTTAGGCTGATAGATTTGGATAAGTGCTAAATCATCACACCCTATAGGGTGTCCAAACTGATATGAATGGTTAGACCATCATGCCTTGATAAGGTTAAATCTTTATGACCTATAACCAACAAAATTAATATGTGTTGTTAAACCAATAAGCTTGATGGGTGCTACCCGACATGCCCTAGATGGGGTCAAGCCAATATGCCTTGCTAGCTCGTCATGACCTGGAGGACATCTTGTATGAGCTGGTCTGTTGGTGTGTTAAGTCATGATGCCCTTGATGATGCAAGAGGCCAATATAAACTAACCATAACTCTAACCCTAAGAAACCTGTCACACTATGTGATGCCCTACATACCATGCATTTTCGGTCACATCTTAGGGTGGTGATGCCTGATACCCCCTTCAATAGTTGATGCCCAACACACCTTCAAGAGGGGTTGTTTGTTAAAATTTGAAGGAGCTAAGCAAATACACCTCATGGTGGTCCAAACCAATAAAGCACAAGAGGGTCTAATCTGATGCCTTGGGTTGATAGGGTGAAATTGAGATCACATAATGAGGGTTGTAGGTTATGTTTGGATACTCAATGTTGTACACACATGAGTAATGCATGATAGAGAAGAGTGTGGTTTTGGATAATGTATGAGTAATCTTAATTACTTCTCCTAAAGCTAGTACACCATAGAATGATGTTACTATGAGTGGTCCATACTCAATTAAAGATCTTAACCCTACACTCTCTAACTATGTGGGTAGTAATGGATTTAGGGTTTAATAGTTGATTATCCATATGTTAACCTTAATCATGGAATAATATGACCAATGTGCTTATCTTAACAAAAGATTATAATCCATGGAAAGTGTCAACTATATTTCCTTTTCATATAATATTAACTTGTAGAGTAAGGATAATGGTACAAATATGTGAGTATAAATGAGGATGGTGATAAGCCTTGTTAGACTACATGGTGGCAACCTTTGTGTAGAAATCGTATAACAAGACTAATGACTTTATAGGTGCCTTGTGGATGGCTTTAAGTGAAACCCTCTAGGTCTGTAGCCTCTGGTTCGACTCTCCTTGCTATGATATGTGGTTAATGATTTGTAAGAAGTGATAATATACAAGTGACCTAATGTTGAAACGTTACACTAGTGCAATGGTCAATATGTTATTATAATGCAAAATTGCAAACCACGTATAACTTGATGAAAATGTTACACACATGCATTTATAAAAGGGTGATAACTGGTACTGATGGTACAATGAGTGATTCATATCTAATTAATGATGTTCAAACCTAATCAGGTTTGGAAAGATGGGTTTTGATGTGATTAGGGTTTGGTGGTGTCACCCTAAAGTAAAAGCCTAATTGGTTCCATGTGAAGAGGTTTGACCTTAATCCTGAGGATAGGTTATAGTATTGAATAAGTATGAATGGAAAGCATGATATTGATCTCCCTCTTAAAATGTATGATTATAACCTAATGGATTAATTGGGTGTTATAACTTGTGAGTGCTATGAAGATGGTTAAATAATGTTAAGCATTAGTTATGAACCTTGATAAGGGAACACATGAAGTATGAATATGTGAATATGCATACTTGGTTACATTAATTAATTCTTTGCCTTATACACTCCAGTTTATGGGAGGTAGTGCATGTCAGATATGTGAGGTAGAATGATGCTTGGGGACCTTATGTGAAATCAATATGAAGCCTAATCTTAGATTAAAGATTTTATGATGCTTTTCTTGCTTTAACTAAAGGTGTTTAATATGTTTAGCATATCTTCTCTCTAAAAAAAATGGCTAATGGTTGCTATGGCAAGTACATGTGATGTAGCATGAGTGATGTGGCATGAGTAATACATATATGCTCAATGAGGCATGACGAGATAACCATGAATTACAAGTGTGATGTGATGGGTTTTAAGACTTGGTAAAGGCTTAATGCCTGGCTGAGGTAATATCCTCTGGTAATGAAACGAGAGATTGATATAGCATGATGAAATATTGATAATGATATCCTTGTGGTTGGAAGAGATGTAGTAGCCTTATGATTGGCAGTGATATAGTAGCCTTGTGGCTAGCAGTGATATAATAGCCTTGTGGCTGGCAATGATGCAATGATATGAGATGATGAAAATCAATTTATAGTTTGAATGATGATATTTATTGTTGAAATACTATGCCCTTTCTTTTTAAGGTTTTGTTTGTGGTTTGTACATTGTAACTTGATTGATTCCAAATGTCACTTTAATTGGTCTAACTAACCAAAGTGGAATCTAATCATGTCGTTTGTCATGTCCATAGATCCATTCAGTGTCAGAATTTGTTGGATGGTGTAACGAGTAACTCCAACTGGAAACTCAGAGCGCATACTGTTGAGTATGTGGGGACAACTTGGTACCCTAATATCAAGCAATTCAGGGTGACTTTGGCCATACATGAGCCTTAGATCATGCCTCAAGATATGTGACAAAGGATTGGCTGCGAGCCATACCCTGGAAAGAGTGCGGCTTCAGGCCGTAGACTCGGTGATGTTATGTTTATGACCTTTCATAGGATTGGCTGCGGGCCATACCCTGGAAGAGTGCGGCTGCGGGCCATATCTCAATTTACTAGTGCAATGACCTATACCAGGGCGGGCTAGGTTTGCACATCTGGACTATATGTCGCTGGAAGTAGTTGACTTGTGATGTCACTGCATGGTCACTCATACTAACTGAGGGGGTGAGGTCCTGGATTCCGACTCTTCCACTAGACCTTATATGGTACCAATTTGGACTTAGCAATGGTCAGTTGGATTTGGGTGGTACAACTCAAATACTCATGGAATAATAAATATGTAATCAGCTAGCTAAGTAGTATACATGAATTGGGTCAGACACGAAAACATTAGATGAAGCCTTGCCTTGCTTTTATACTATTTAGTTTATAAACATTATGCATGTTCTTCATATTAATTTTCAACTATTAATTGTTTTATGGCTCATTGGCAAGTCTATGTTACTTCTATATTTAGATATATGTCATTTCATTCAATCTGCTCAGTATGTTAATTGATATGCTTAGTTATCTGCGACAATAATAATGTTGGAAGAGAGTTATATCTCTCACTGGAACTGTGTATCTCACCTCACTGGTTAAATAACTTTTTAGGTGGACGTGCATGCCGAGTTAAAGATCATGTGGCTGAGAAAAATACGAGGAGGAGAAACTACATCTGGTGGAACATGGTATATGTATAGTGTCTAGTAATAGACTCCTATGTGTCATCCTTGTACACTCATGTCCTTGGGGGTGTTTTCGATGTGTTATGTAGACATGATTATCGATATGTGACTTTCGACTTATGTGCCTCTAGTAATATGTATATACATGCAGAAATGTTATCTTGTGTAACAAGTTGATTGGGATATGATGATGTGACACCTTGATTATATGTTATGAAATGCAAGTTTTGGCTCTTGTATATGAATTCTTAGCTCATGGTGCTTGTTGCAAATCAGTTTTAATTTCTAGTGATTTTTGGTATCTGATGTTAATGGTTGATCATGGTTTAAGTTTTGAGTAATTTCTCTTTGTGTGACAAAGGGTGTCGCACTATAATGCTTATGCAATCTAGAGATGGAATTTTGAGGAAATGTGAATCGAAATGTGAGTTTGAGAGCATTTTGTCACATTTTTATTCACTACCCACAGGAGGACACTAGCTCTAGCACAACGGCTAAGGTCTTGGAGAGTCATTTTTGTTGAGAAACACTTTTTAGGGATGCATACAACTTTGTTCTTTGTTGTGATGCATGTCAATGTGCATGAAATATATCTAAATTACACGAAATTCCATTAAATGTTTTTCAAGATATTGAATTGTTTGATTTGTGGGACATTGATTTTATGGGCCCTTTCATATCCTCAAATTCTAATATATATATATATATATATATATATATATATATATATATATGTGTATATATATATATATTTCTATTAGTAATATATCAAAGTGGATAGAAGCAATTCCAACCCACACCAATGATATACATGTGGTGTGCCATTTTGTTAAAGATCATATCTTCTACAGATTTGATGTCCCTCAATTGATCATTAGTGATGGTGGATGTCTTTTCACCAACATGAAGTTTGGTGCTTTATTGAGTGAAAATGGGGTGAAGCACCAAGTGGGTACTCCCTACCACCCAAAGACACAAGGACAAGTTAAGGTGTCCAATAGAGAGGTGAAGAAGATTTTGGAGAAGATAGTTTCAACCAATAGGACAAACTAGAGTATGTTGTTGAATATTACTCTTTGGCATATAGGACAACCTACAAATCACCTATAGGAACTACTCCGTTTAGATTGGTTTATGGGCATGCTTTCCATTAACCAGTGAAACTTGAGCATGAGGCTAAATGGGCTTTGAGAAAGCTAAATTTCAAATTGGATGAAGCCGGAAGGAAAATATTCTTAGAATTCAATGAGTTGGATGAATTGAGGATGGATGCCAATGAGAGTTCTAGGATTGATAAGGAGAGAACCAAGAAGATTCAAAATCAGCACATCTTTCATAAAGTGTTTAATCTGGGACAAAAGGTTCTCCTATTCAAATCTAGGCTTAAGATACATCCAGGCTAGTTGTGGTCTAGATTGGAGTGGAACATTTGAGGTTTTGCAGGTCTTTCCCCATAGGGCTGTAATGATAGGAGATGGGGATGGGTCATTCCTTGTTAATGGCCAACGATTGAAACATTATTTTGGATGTGAAGTAGAGAGGAGAAAATAAGAGGTGAAGCTCATTGAGCTTGCTTAGATTTTCATGCTTGATTATGTCTATCCTAGTACGTAAAACAAGGGCTCTTGTTAGAGGCAACCTAACCTTTATTTCTTTTCAATTATCCTTTATTTTGAGTTTCATAGTTGTTGTTTCATTTCTTATGTAAAGAAGGTACCTTGATCTATTTGTATGAGTGCGTAGGAGCCTACAAGGTCAGTACTACCAAATCCAAACTCGATACTACCAAAATTACATCGGAACTGACATCCACAAAAGAAATAAAAACTTAGTTATACCAACTTTGAGGTTGGTACTACTGAGTTTCTGAAGATGACAACGCTTAAATAATAAGGATTCAATAGTATTGACCTCATAATCGGTACTAACGAATTTTTTTTGGCACTCCCGATTTTGATACACTAAGACACTTCTAAAACCTACCGAGCAAAATGACTTGCTTGGTACTACCGACGACCAAGTCGGTAGTACAGACACATAATGTTAGCAATATGCGTGCACCCACATCAACAATAGACATGATCTTCATCGAGCGGTCGATAGTACTGATCCACATCATAAGTCGATACTACGGATGCTGGAGTGATCCACACTCCCACATCAGCAAACATCAATCGTCGATACTTCCGAGCCACAGATTCACAGAGAAATCTTGGCACTACTAACTCCAAACTTGATAGTGCCTATTTTAGCACGACTGGGCATCTGTACGGTATATAAGGAGGTGGGAGAAAGATCATTTTCATCACACCTTCATCCCCACCTCCTCAAGCAACTACCAAGAAAAAATCACGTGGCATCGACGATATTCTTCGAGCTCTATTTTCTTCATCCCTCTTCTCGCATTGATGACATGGCACCAAGGAGGGGTGCATCTTCTTTGGTGGAGAAAGGTGAGTTGGTCCCTTGACCAACCCACATTTAACACCCACCCTAGAGATCAAGAGGGTCTATGAGGAGTTGATGAAGAGGAAAATGTTGCATACACAATACAGAGATCGCACCCTCATAGAGCGATTAGGCTTCACTGACAACATGCATTGGGTACATGAACATCAGTTGTTGGAGGTGGATGACCCCTTCTTCAGCGTCTGACCTACCTACCCAAAACTTGTCTTTGAGTTCCTAGCCTCTTTAGATGTCCTCTTCACCCCTGAACAACAACTGGGAGGAGAATGGAGAGAAGGAAGAGTCAGCTTCCACCTCTTCAACAACAACTACACCATCACTTTGTGGGAATTCAACCACATCTTTAGCTGGTCGCATGTCCCTGAATGTTCCTCCCTCACCAACTTTGACCACAACCTTACAGGGGAGTTCTTTACTGAAGTGCCAGAAGACTTCCGCATCAGTTGGCATGTTAACTCCATCACCGACATCGAGCATCCTTTAGCTCGAATTCTACATCACCTCATCACCAACACCATCTTTGGCCACTGTATCCAAGGCTAGGGGAAGGTCCAAAAAGTGGACCTCTTCTTCCTTTATAGGTTGTGGGAGGGAGAACCAGTCAACTTTGAATCCTTCATATTCCTCCACATGATCACGGCCCAGCAAACGGTGTACTAGAAAGAACCAATCATTTTTGGGGGGGTTATTACCCCCATTGCTTTGCACCTCTGTCTTGACTTGGCCTCCCTCACACCTTTGGTGACCACAAAGGTTTTGAACCTCCATCATTTCAAAAAGGCAGGTCTCCTTAGAATGTATTTTGACATGGTGTATGTGTGCTCCATAGTGGAAGGACGGTACATGGAGCATCAACTCCCTGACCCCATCTTCAATCTACGAGGGGTCGAGTATCTCAGGTGGCCAGTTGATGTTGCAGAAGACCACACAACAACTGAGGAAGCAGCCCCCGCCAACCCTAAGTAGAAACATGATGAAGACGATGAGGACACCGTTGTGGAGGTGGAGCCTACCATCCCCATAACCCGGAGATTGGTCCCGTGCAAGCGTCTGCACACTTACACTGCCTTGAGCTCATCTGCCCCACCACCTTTGTAGGAGGAGCATGATCCGTATGACATGGAAGGAATATATGACTACATGATATTAAAAGTGGGCAACAACAACATCAAGCGACATAGGTAGGAATACAAGATGTCCACAGACAGATGTACTAGAAGCAGCTACCGATCTACAAAAACTAAATGTCTTCTCTTGGCCAACCAAGAGAACATTCATCATCGCCTATAGCGGATGGAGCAGTATCGACAATCATTCTTAAACCACAACTAGAACCAGGAGTATTTTGGAGGATACCCGCCGCCACCACTGATGCCTCCGTCCGACCTTACCTTTTAGGGAATGTTCACTCCCCATGACCTCACAATGCCACCTCAAGCCACCTCCTTCATTCTTATCATAGTATTGTTGTTCCACTTCATGATTTTGAATGTTGACTATGTGGACATTATCATATGCAAGCTAGGGGGTGTTGTAACAACCATCTATCTTAGTTTTTCTCATGCATTATTTATTCTAGTTGTTTTCCATTTCCTAGGTTATTGCAATTATAGGATCCACATCTATCTAGTGTAAACGTAGAACATTAAATGCATGTTTCTTCGGGGTGTCTTTGCAATGAAATTTTAATTTTTTTTTAAAATTAAGAAATTTTCACATCTTTATAAGCTAAATTACAATATCTTTGAGTCACACAACTCGAGGAAGTGTATGGGTTAGTCATCTATAGGACATGGAATATGAATTAACATCTCAATTATATGTGGAATGTGAATGAAGATGATGTTGAGCCTAAACTGACCAAACCTATAACGAGACCTTAAATTGAAGTTTAAGAAAGAATTACTAAGGTTACCATGTACGCATGTCATTAGAGAGGGACATATGATAGTCTTAAAAGGTTTTATTGCTTAGTTATGTGATTTCATCCACCTTTCATCCACATGAATCACCAACTTAAAGATGATCAAGTACACTTAATCATTTCCTCTTGATTTTATAGCATGGCACAATAGATAGCATGATAGTATGTTTATTTTCTCTTTGTGTTAGTAGAAAATGAAAAAATATATGCACATGCATAAACAAACTTTCATGCACATCATGCAGTTTCATAACAACAATTTTACATATAGATTACATCCCCATATCATTTCTCTATAAATGCATAGTATGACTATTTCCTTCTCTTGGAATTAAGAATGTAGAGTTATCATCCATACCCTAAAAAAAGTGAAAATTTTAATTGTGTAATGAATATGTATAGTAAGCAAATCCCAAGAGCAAACTTCGTCATGATAGTTAATGGGCTTATAAAAAAATAGTATTTTATGAAATAGAGGGATAAGGGATGCACTCACTTCTCCATAACCAGATAGGAACATTCACACTATGGAAATTCCTTTGTTCTCATCTTGTCTATGAGGTGTTGAATGAATGCATCATTTCACTCATAATGTTAGGCATTATGATTCATCCTTTATTTCCAACATCATATAGGTTAATCATTTTTTATGATGGAATAAATGATTCAATTGTTTGTAGGGATTCTTCATCAACCACCCATTCCGTGCCACTCATTGCTCTTATTGGTACTCTACTCGTATGATTATTCTCCTTATTCATTTTTATCAAGAGAGCAACTTCCACATGGATTGGTAGTTAGGAAAAAGAGAAATGTAGATAGGAAATCACATAATGCACTAAGTGAAGGCCTGATTTGACTATCATATTAACTACTCTCGTAATAGTGTTTCATTGATCTAAGGAGGAATATCTTTTATTGATATTTCTGGTCACTTCATAGCAGTTATTGGTTCAGTGGTCAGTAAAGGCTGGTGTGGGATTGTTACATGGGGATGCTTAAGATGTGAATTCATGTGTTGTGTCCTTTTACTAACTTGTTATCAAATAGATCCAAGAGTGAGTTACTCGAGGATGAGCAATATTCAAGCTTAGGGGAATTTGATGCATTGGTTGTTTGTCTCTTTTACAGACATATTTTCTATGATTTTGTGCATCTATTCATCAATTACATGGTTAATTATGCACAAAATATTATCATTATCTTGTTGCACTTAGATGCACCAAACTTACACAATTGTACTACTTTTGAATGGTTGGAGATCATCTCAAGTACTTATGTACATTTGTTTGCCTTTCAAGCACCACAAGAGTCCCACAGACTCAGTACTATTGAGTACACAAGTTGGTAGTACCAAAATCACATTAGTAGAAGACCAAAGGAGTGACACACACTCGATACTACCAACTCATCTAGTTGGTAGTATTGATATCATGTCAGAGAGGAGCATCAGAGGAAGCAAGCAATCTCGGTAGTACCGAGTACCTTCAGTTGGTACTACCAAAATGACATCAGAAAGATAGAGTTGGCTCAAAATTGAGGATCGTTACTATCAACACTATTCAGTAGTACCAATAGTGAGGATTGTGTGTGGCCACCCAAGTACTTGGTACTACCGACTACACAGTCAGTACTACTGAGTCTGATCGATCAGGAAATCCAACGACAACACTCTAATATGATGGCTTGTGTTATTTTGCACCCTAAGTGACTCTTATGACTTAATGAGAGTGTGGCCAGACCTATTCATTCAGTCGTTTTCCATTGCACGATACCATAGATAGATGAGGAGAGAACAGCGCCAAAGGCTACATCCGGGATGATTCGAGCACAACTGATAGGTGATTCTGAAGCTGAAAAATAGTAGATCGCATGTACGTTGAAGGGGATCATCCGGACCAGCTACTCTCTAGGGGTTACTTTATATTTCTAATGTTTCCCATTTTTACTCCTTCCTTGCAATGTCTTCATCCATGGAAACCATGCATGGCTAATCCCCTTGATTCCTTAGGATTCGGGAGTAGCCCAGACATAAATTGTACCTAACTTTTATGCATTAATATAGCTTTTGCTCCTAATTTCTAGATATAAGCCTATGAGATTTCTATGTTCTATTTGTCCTGGGCCATTATAGATAGATAATTATATCCTCAATCATTTGAAAAAGGGTTAAGGGTTGGAAAAGCATAGGTTTACCCATTTACTACGCCCTTTGAGAAAGGTGGAGCATAAACGGGAGGTGAATCCCATAGTTTATCATAAAGCACCTAGCTAATCAACCAATTAATATGAAAATGGAATTGACATTATATTAGGTAGTAAACTATGCTATGAGAGTGGGTAGTTCTTACTACAGGCTCTTTATCCAGGGGTAGGAGTGATGCATGTTCGTGTTTAGAGGTTAATACTGTGTTGTCCGTAGTGAAGCCACTATCCTAACGAATTCATTCTATTCTGATTCACCTATTTGACACTCCTATTTCTTTTTTTCTTAGCTTTTAGTTACATGTAATAAATTTCAGCCATTCGTACCGGCCTAGTTGGTTAGATCATAGTTAGTAGTGGTCTCTAGATTTCATTTCCCTATATTTGACTCAGGCCTCACAAGGCCTATATTACTCGATACGTTCACTTGCATTTAATGCACAATTTTCTTGTGTCATAAATAAAGTCTGGATTAGAAGGTGCTTATATGAGAAGGATGCTATTAATAAGGAAGACCATGTGGTGGTGATCAATGAGGCAAAATTTGAGTTCCATGTTGATCTTGCTAGTCAGTTGATTCCTTAGGTTAAGGATCCGTTGTGCACATAGGGTGGCAAGGAAGTTACAGTTCCTAATTCTAAATTGGAGGCTAATACTAATAGATAAATTTGGAATACTAAGAAGAATTCTAAATCCCCTGGTAAGTGCTAAACTAAGAGTGTGAATATAGAGCTTGTGACTCTTTGCTTATCTCCAAACAAATTATATTTGTTGGATAATCTAGAGGATCGAGAATTTCTTAATTCTCCTGAGTGTGTTCCAACCATGACACTCCCAAATAGAAAAATATCTAAATATTATTTCCTATAATGTGAGAGGAATCTTGAAAAAAAATCTCACATTTAGGATAAGATGAGGAGAACCAAGGTAGATTTATGCATCACCTTGGAGTCTAGAGTTAAGAATGCTAATGTAGCTAGTATGAAAGCTCATTGGAAGGATGCTCTTTATATTTCTAATTTTGAAGTATAATCATACACTTGTATTATTTTTCTTTGGTTTGATTCTTCTATTAGCATCAAGAAATTCTTTTCTAGTGAACAACATATCTACTATAATGAGGATATTGGTGCCTTTAGCTTTGATCTGTCTGATGTATACACAGCTAATGGAATCATTGATATAAGTAAAATTGGGAAGAACATTCAACTTCTTAATATGACTATGTTGAATCCCGGGTGCCTTCTTGGAGATTTTAATGATGTCTATATGGTTAGTGACAAATTGGGAAAGAATCCCCCTCATATATTAGCATGCATGAGTCTAATGATACTTTATGTGTCTTTGGTGTTCTTGAGGTCCCTACTAAGGGTCCATTGTTCACCTAGAATAGTTCTAGTAAGAAGGCTATTTCTACTTTTTTGAAACTGATATAATTGTGCGAAACTAAAATTTTCTTATTATGTTTTCTCAAGAATGGGGCGAGGTCATCTTCTCAATTGCTAGAAATCACCACATAATTAAAATTCATCAGAAGGATGGCATGAGGAGTGCTAAATCATTTATGTTTATTAATTCCTAGATTTCCCCAAAAGACTTCAAGTAGGTGATTAAGTCATCCTAGTCAGTATCTGATGCTAATTGTCCTCCTATGTTCTGACTTTATCAGAAGTTGAAAGCAATGAAGGCCAATCTTATAAAATGAAATAAATCTTTTGGGGGAGCTTCTCTTCTAATGCTAAAGAATTGGAAGTCAATGCCATATGTATATAGGAAGCCATTGATTTCTCTACAAATGATGTTTCACTACAAGTGCAGCTAAATGATATCAAATATCAAGCACTTGTTGCGAGAGAGGAGGAAATTTTCTACAAGAGAAATCATGGGTTCAATGGCTTAAAGATTGGGATAGAAATACTCATTTATTTAATACTTCTTTGAAATTCAAAATGTTAAATAACATTTATGCTATTGATGTTGATGGAAAGATCTGCACTAAAACTACGGAGATTGAACTCTTATTATGGACTCTATGTTAATTTGTTCAATGAGTTTGGTGATATATGTATTCTTAGGGATGTTGATTGGAAATTTCATCACATTTCTCATGAGGACATCAATAATATTAGGAGATGCGTCACAAGTGAAGAAGTTAGAGATACTATTATGCCTATGAATGAAGGTGAGGTGCCAGGGACAGATGGGCTCAATGTTCTTTCTTATGAAAATCATTGGGATATTATTGGAGAGGATGTAACAAACATGGTGCTTAACTTCTTTGACAACTCTAAAATTTTAAGAGAGTGAAATCACACTTTCATTACCTTGATCCTTTAATATCAAGATGCTTGTTCAATTAAGGATTGTATTCCCATATCACTTTTTAATATAATATATAAAGTGAGCACCAAAATCCTAGTTAATAATTGAAAACCAATTTTAATTAAGCTCGTTGACTTAAACCAAGTTGCTTTTATTAAAGGAAAGATGACCAGAGATGAATTATCAGTGGATAATTAGATGTTGATTTCCTTTCATGTTAAAGTGGGTCCTAATTATATGTGCATCAAAGTTGATCTTTCCAGGGCTTTTGATTCTATTAATAAACATTATATCCTTCTTATCATGTCATTGATGGGGTTTCCTCACTGTTGGATAAATTGATTGGGGAACTGTGACAACCCAAAATTTCTGTATCCTAAATTATACTCCTTCTCTATCTATTAGATCCACATCATCGGATTTGATATCAATTTCATGATGTAAGTGGCTTCATGTGTGATTGTGGTGACATGAATTTCATGGCCCAAGAGGCGATACAATTTGGTATGTTTACCTATGTTTCATGCCTGGATGTATCAAACCTTGGATTTTATTTTAACCATCATCAATAAAATATCATGGAACTTTGGTGCTTTTCATGTTGTAGAGGGTTCAATTTTGAATCCAACAACACTAAAATCATGCCAACCAGACCTAAAATCTCTAATTATGATAATTTGAAGATAACACATTTTAGCCCTTTTTTCCTTTTATTTGCCTTGTGTCGACCTACTGGGGCACAATTTGAAATTGTGGCCCAACTTGATTGTTCCCTATTCCCCTTCCTTTATAGGAAATAAACATGGGGCTAGGAAAAGCTTCTCCGACCTTTACCCATATTTGGTAATGGACGAAAAACAAAGAATGAACTAAATCCTAACTTTCTCTTTTATTGCACCCCATTTGCAACCCTTTCTTCTCTTCCCTCTCCCTATAGTTCTCAGTTGCCAACCTCCCCTCCTCCTTTCCTCAATAATTTCTATTACCCTCTGGCATAACTGCAGGGCTAGTTGGGGGCATTGCAATACGTCTCACGTCAGCCTTAGCAAGGAGGCCAACCCCTAGATTTTGGTGTGGTGTGGCCACCATGGGAGAAATAGAGTTTATGCTCCTTGTCTCCTTCATACTTGTAGATACCCCCACCAACCTCCTCGAGCCTTGGTTTCATGGATGTTATGGTTGAAGGGAGAGGCCAATAGGGATGGCAAAACTGGGTAGTGGACCGCCATGCCAACAAAGAACCTACCCATGACTAGAGAAGTGTTAACCTCATCAAACATATCTATAAAGGAAATATTCTACCCTCCTAGATCCTCCATGGAGGTTCTCTGAGAAGGTATGGGGGCACCCCTGTTAGGATTCTATTCATGGTTTAGAAAATAGGGGATGCACATGGGATCGTCACGCGTAGGGTGTGTGACTCCCATCCTGATTGGTGTTTGAGGACCAGTTGGGGTCAAGCCTGGGGGTGAGCAGCGATTAATGGGATGCACAACAATAAATGGCCCACCCTATTTCCCACTAAGGTATTTTATAGTCTCCCTAATTACTAACATCCTTCTTTATACTAGAATATTCTAGGATGCTCAGAAACATGTAAATATATATTTGTCAGTTTTATTGGCAAGAAAAGACCCACAACATGAGAGTATTTTGAGACCTTAAATCCCAATGAAATCCTACTATCATCTCTAAATATATGAACACTAGTTTTTTTATGAGACTAAATGCATGATTATACTTAACTTGAATCTTCTATGTTCATATTTATCCCAAATCTTCTAATTCATGATTTTTGTGCACTTTAGAACTCAATGTGGATCTATACCATCTCCCTTATTCTTAGGATTTCCATTTGTGTAAAATGTAATGTTATATGGACATTGGTGTTGGAACTTCAATTATTTTTTCTAATCTTATTTCTATATCACATCAAACCTTCTTCATAACTCAAAATCAATATCCTTGTGCCACTGCATGGCACAACTACCAACCCTAAACCCACTTTTTAACTTGTGTTGGTCCATATACATTGCATGCATGAATGTGACCTATGCATGACATGAATGGTTATACCTTGTTGAAATGGTAGTTGCAACCTATTTCATCCATCAAACACCTATATTTTCATGAAATTAGTAGCTTCATGATGATTATAGACTCTAACGTCTACGTTCACCCTATGTTATGGTATGATGGTGTGTGTGACTCTAAGTCTGTTAGTGTTGACCTACTATGACACAAATGACATGTTTTTCTTTCTTTTATCTTAAACATTATATGAATCTAATTCTTATGTCCTCCACTCCTTAACTAGGGATAAGTTTTATCATTGTGACCCCATTTGATGTGGATGGCTTACTTAAGCCACATGTTGGACCCTAATGATATAAGTTAAACATGTTGAACCCAATGATGGGCTTTTGATGCATAGACTATAAGAGAACATAAACTAAATATTGTATATGTCTCTTATGTCCCTGTCTTGTTGACCAAAACCATCTTATATGATTAGTTCTCATTTATTGATGACACTGAACCTTTTCCATGTTCTTTCTCTAGTATGAGTCTTTGATTCTAAAATGTGCATATGTGACCTGAACCTCGAAATGATCATAAAAAATAAATAGAACATGGAAATGACATGAAGCTTGAATCCCACCTTTGTGATGGACTCTAAATTAGTACAAGATCATCTAAAGTACTAATAAGCAACCTTGAACCTATTTTGACCAAATCCCTAAAATGAATCTAACTAGGGTGAATGATGAATCTAAGACCTGTATACAATCTTGTTATTAATCAGGTGTTTCTTGTAGATAGATGGTCAAAGATAAGATAAGTTGTAAAATCTATAAAGTCTGGTATGGGCTTTAATTATTCTATGACTATGGCTTTCTTTCTTGAAATGTGATACATCTGTATGCTTGTTTACTTGCTCAATTATTTCCATGTAGTATTCTAGTATTGTACTTGATGTTTATCTCGGGATAGTTGTTTTATAATTTGCAAACATGTTATAGAATTACATTATAAAATCCTCCTGCACATTCTTGATGTTTTTGTGTAAGGAATCAAGGCTGGGCATCCTACTTGAGTTATCAAGATAGGGAAGACCATGTTGACAAAAGGGTTAGTTAATCTTCAGCACCCTCATAGAGTCTTCCATTGAGAAGTTGTCCATAAAAGGCCTTACAAATACATGATATTGATGAATGTACGAAATGATGGTATAATTAAAACATGGTCTCTTGCTTTTCTAAATACTTAACTTGTTCATTCTCGTTCGTCTACTTCTGCAACTCTTTTCAAATTATGTAAAGATTATGTATATGTATCTTTTAGCCCTGTACTCAGCACCTCATGTGTTGACTGGCCTTGTTTCACATATTTTATAGGTTCAAAGTTGGATAGACTTTGATGGACTTAGTGAGCTATGTTAGGTTTAGTTGATATAAGATCCCTAGTGTACATGAGCAGACTTGAAAATTTGTACTCTAGAATATGTAAATGAATTCTTGTAATAAAAGGATGATGCTTAATATATCTTATTGAATGTTGACATTATGATTGGTGATTTTATCTTTTTATCTATTCATGTATGCTAATATTTATTCTTCCACATTCATACTTTGATAATACCATGCTAGGGACATACCCCTAAGTCCTATAGCCATTGACTTTGTAGTCATTTAGAGATAAGATTTGGGTAATAAACGGTTCCATAACATATGGTATCAGAGCATGAACAATAACTACAAAATCACTCACATGAAACACACACTAAATAAAACTTTACATCTCAAACCTAGAAACTTAATGAGTTGTCCTTGTGGACTAAGTTGTTGTAACCTCGACTTTAGAATCTAGATGTTCTAGAACTAGGTTTAGGCTTGTGTGATCCCTAGAATATTTCTGTTCTCTTCCTTTTGTCTTGTAGTATGGGTTGTAGGTGAAGGAGGATGAGAAAAAGGGAGACCTTATTACAACCCTAGACATGTGTTCATAGCATGTGCTTAGGGTAGCTACACAAGTTTTCACATTGTTCTTGTTAGTTCTCTAGGCACGATGATGTTAAACTTCCTAATGAGTGTGGTAACTCACTTTTGATTTTGGTTTTATTTGGATGGAGCATGGAGGTTTTCATCGCCTATTTCAATGCTGGAGAAAATTTTGTTTCAATTATAAGTACATATACACATCAAAAATGTTACCACACACAAAAAGGCAGTGAATGTCCATGTAACCTAAGAGAAAGAGATGTAACATCAGTTTAGATGAGAGAGTTTATATGCTAGTAGTCTCTAGAGTTGTCTAAAGCCATGATATAGGTTAGGCTAGTAAGTAGCCTAAATGACATAAGATGATGATGATGGTGATGATCACAATGATTATGTTCATGTTAACGTTGATAATGATGTCAATGTTGATGATATGAGCTTGCTAAAATAGGCCTAAGTTTGTCTTAGAAGGGTCATGTATGTATTGATGACATGAGATGTGTTTGATCATGCAACCCTAGCTATACATAGCACCATGTTTGGTAAAAATGACTTGGTTCATTTACTAAACATAGTCAATGGGTTGACATGCTTATTTATGTCTAATTGTGTACACGTTGAGATATGGTTAATGATATATTGTTTGAGACCAACACGGGCGTCAATCTCTTTACAAAAGAGGGCCTCTAGCACAAGTTATACGAAAAGGGTGAACACATGATATGGGTCAACCCAACATGGGAGAAGGTCAGAGTACCTAACCTCCAAAGCACACGAAATGTTGAAAAATATGAATGATGAAATACATGAAACTGAGTTCCTAGATAGAAAACTTCTAAGTATATGAGTAGAACCTCCTAGTGTGTCGTTCCCTCAAAATGTTGAACTCTAGATTTCCTATAGAAAGATCTAACCCTAGAGATGGAGGCATTTGAATATATGATGTTTTCTATATAGGTGTGGGGTATGTCGCAAGATCCTATGATTATACATGATGTTTGATACCCATGATGAGCCTCATACTTAGGTTAATGGTTTGATGTAAAGGAATCTAGTGGTTTCTCACATTTTGATTATTGGCTTATAGTTTGTTATGGGTAGATAGTTGTGGTTAGCATGTCTTTTTGTAGATGTATAGGTCTTTGCTTCAGTGGCCCAAGCTTGTGGAGATCCTTTGAGATATAATTGAGATAATTATGACACCTCAATATTGATGATAATAATGTTCCTCAAATGATTCTTGATACATGAAATAATCTCACTTAAGTTAAAAGTTTATATATGTACGACAAGAAACTCCTATAAGCTAGATCTAATATGAATCACACCTCACATAAAAGATGAAAGTATGAAATTATTTTATTGATACGATGATGCCATGGGATCTTACTGTGAATCATCATAAGACATAAATGCTTAATTTAAGACCCAAAATGAAAAGTGATGAACATAATTTTGAATAGTTGGTAGAATTTGGAGAAAACTAAAACATGCATGCAATCTAGTATAATGATGAAATACACGTTCAATGGTCACTTCATTTGAAAGATATGATAATGTAAATGTTCATTGTGAATTAATAACATAAATTTTACAATCACAACTTTAGATTGATGAGTATATGGACTAAACTGTAATGTATGGATAATTAGGGATAGGAAAACCCTAGTGTCAAGATGAGTTTGTAATATGTAGGAACAACTATTAAAATGTAAAATCTGGAGGGGTACATCCTTGATGATGGAAACATATGATGCAACCCCATTGTGGGGGATGTCATGACATCTATGGGATGGTTAATTGAACATGATGACTTTTTGACATGGACTCTTGATATTGAAATTTGAATACGATCTAAGATTAATTTTGAGGATGAAATTCCTTTTAAGGAGGGAAGAATGTGATAGCCCAGAGTTTCTCTCTCCTAGATTATACTACTCTCTCTATTAGTGATCCATATCACTAGATTTGATGTCAATTACATGATGTAAGTGGCTTGCGGTGTGATTGTGGTCACATGAATTTTGTGGCCCAAGATGTGATATAATTTTGCATGTTTATCTAAGCTTCATGCCTGGATGTATCATACTTTTGATTTTATTTTAATCTTCATCAATAAATATTGTGGCACTTTTGGTGATTTTCATGTTGTGGAGGATTCAATTTTCAATCCAACCACAACAAAATCATGCCAACCAGGCCTATAGAACTCTAATTCTGATGATTTGAAGATAACATGTTTTAGCCCTTTTTTCCCTTTTGTCTACCTTGTGCTGGCCTACTTGGGTCCAATTTGACATTTTCACCCAACCGCTTGTTCCCTCTTCCCCTTCCTCTTCAAGAAACAAATGTGGGCATGGGAAAAGCTTCCCCTGCCTCCACTAGTTCTGGTAATGGACGTCAACTAAAGAATGAACTAAACCCTAACTTGCTCCTTTTATAGCACTCCCTTTCCAATGTTTTCTTCTCTTCCTCTCACTCTAGTCGTCAATTTATAGTCTCCTTGCATCCTTTCCTAAATCATCACTTTTACCCTCTAACAGCTAGCACATTCGTAGGGCTAGTAGGGGGTGTTGCATTTTGTGAGACCCCTAACCTTGCTTAAAGTTTTGAAAAATCTTAATTAACATAATTTTATTCCTATAACCCTAATATAACCTTGTGATATGTTCTGGTATCATGTGACAAGCTTAAGTTTTAAATTTGGTCCAATTTGGACACCGTTTGTGCAAGTTATGTAATTTTATGCACATTTTGGACTTTTATGCAATTTACCCAATTGAGAGGTTTTATTTATAATTTGTCACTTGAATTTTGTTCCTAATATTCTATTTTATCATTTTGGATCTTTTTGACCCATGGGGCACCTAGTTGAACCTTGTTTTGGAGGTGTTTTATTCAAGGGTATTTTAGGGTTCGCCCCTTCATGGATGAACTACCTTTAGGAACTATCAACCAATGGTTTGTTCTTTTGTCTTGGAAATAAAAAAATGGTGCCTAAGAAGGTCTCAATGAATGTATGGGAAGCTTCTTGTGTGGTTTCTTGTATATTTTTAATAGTTTAAGGCCATGGACACATGGGGAGATACTTGTACACCTCATGCTTCTTCTCTACCTTATCCTCCAAGATTTATATATCTATCCTTAAGCTCCCAAATGAAACTTTTTCTCTCTACCACTTCCCTCCTGTTAATATAATCGTCCTTCCTCTATTTTACTGTGGAGCTTCTATTCAAGGAAGAAGAAGGTGTGGATCTTCTTGGTAGAAGCATCTATGGTTACAATTTGCTTCCTTTAGGGTTTCTAAAGCTGCTTCTTGGTGATCTTGACTTAAAGAAGTAAGTATCCCCTTCTATCCTCCGTTTATTTCTCTATTATCATTTCTCCTACCTTTCTCCAGGTCGTAACCTTGCTATTCCATGGTAGAAGTTGATCCATAACTGAAGTATCTACCTTTCTTGTTTCTTCTACTAGGGTTTTGCTTCTTTGTGGAGAAAAGTGCCTACTTGACCGAGTTCAGATCTGAAACTTGAGTTTTCTTGCCTTCTTTGCTCAATTTTATTGCTTCTAAAAGTTGTTTTTTCTCAGTAGAGGCAAGTTTTATAACCTTCTTTACTTATATTGCTTAATATAAGCTTGTTAGATCATGTTCTTGCTTAAAAATGTCAATTTAAGCCTTAAGAAGCTAAGCTTGTTTGGGATTTCGATTTCTATGGTGTTTCCTATATTGTTTCCAGTTATAGATGAACCTATAATCATGTGAACTTTCTTCCTAAGGAAGTAGATGACTTAGTTTAGGTTGGTATCACCACCAATGGTGCTAACCACCTATCAACTGATGGTCCATATTATTGTTTCTAGGTTGTTTTCTTCTCTAAACACATGACCCGATGGCGTGGTCTTCATGACAACCAAATGTGGTGACCATGGGTGATGAACGATGGTGTGAAATGATAGTCGCACCTTAGGTCAGTGTTAGTCTTTCTTGGAATCTCAATGAGCAATGGTTTGATTCTCTAATGATGCTATCAATCAATAATGACTTTAGCTTAAGATTTGATGATGTTAAATGAACATAACACTGATCCTATATATCGATGGTGACATAAGATGCCACAACCAATGGTAGATCAGGTCACCACAACTAATGATGAGTCAAGGCTTTAAATGTAGCTTCAATTAAGCCATAAACCAATGGTTTCTTGGTTCAATTGATCTAATGGTTAGACTTATACTCCAATGGATGGTTTTGAAATATGAACTTGATCCAATGGTTAGGATCTAACACTTGTTCATGTAATTGTTTTGAATAATAGACTTGATCCCGTAGTTGAAATTGGATTATTTAACATCCAATGGTTTGGATTGAAAAATATAAGTGTTACATATAATTTCTAATAATATGAATATGATGGTATCCCTCATCTGATGGATTTAAGGAGCTTGATTGTTGACATGATGACTTGCTTAAAATATACAACTGATGATGGGTTTTATTCCCACAACCTTTGGTGCCCCCTTTATGTTCTTAAATAAGGGATGTTTAGGGTTTAATGGTGACTCATTCTAGGTCACAAATCAATGACTTCATAGGTTGCTTATACAATGTGTTTACTTATGTAAATAACCAATGGGTTACCTTTTCTCCACCCAATGGTTCTAGATTATGTAGTGGTATGGTGATATGTGTTGAATGAAGATGGAACCAATGGAGGGTTTCCTTTAATAAGGTAGTGTTACATTTTCCCTCATATGAATAGAATGGATAACAACCATATTGTGTTGATCTATAACCCTAATGTGATACAACTTGTTACACTTAATTCTAATGAACTTAGGTGATGGTGATTAACTATGATTAGCCTTCCTTAGTGGAATAATGGAACAATGGAGTCCCTCTTATTGTTTTCTAACTATAGTATACTGTAACCTAATGGTTACACCTTGATTTATGTACAGATCCATACTTGATAGTGGTATGTATTGTGATGATGATGATGTGCCTTTATGCATCCAAAATTATATGGGGATGCTATGGGTTAAGGTTTGTGAATGAATGCTAAATTATAACTTTAATGTAACGTACCTTTCTATACCAAACTTAATGTAAGAAGAGAATGGTGTTCAATCATGTTATCCTTTCTAGAATGATTAATATAATGATGGAATATCCTTCCTATTAATTGATTGAAACTCTAATATGTTTAATTGGCAGTCATCATATTTTCATGATCTATGCTTACTTATGCTAAATATGAATACTATAAGTATAATTATGTCCAATTATATAGCTTCCTTATATGTTGTTATAGTCAAGGAATGCTCTTAATTGTTGAGGTAATCCTACAATGTTATCATGTGAACATATTTTAGTTCTTTAATGCAAATTATGCCAAGCCTGTGTGTCACATGTGTGGTGATGTTTGTTGAACCTTGTTATAAGTCATAGAAAATTAATGACAAACTTGTAGGAAATGACATGATGGTCTTAATGACCTTTGGGCATGGTTGAGCCCTGAATGAGGTGTAATCCTATTATGTTGACAAGGGTTTATACCCTATGATATTTTGCTAAGGTTTATATCATGTGATAGTATGATGACAAGTATAGTCTCATGAATAGAAAGATAATAGTATCATGTGATGATGATTTGATGATAAGTATAATATCTTGATTGTCAGGTGAATACTTCCATGTGATGTTGAGATGAGAAATTATGGCTCATATGTTTTATATCTTCTGAAGTTGTTATATTGAAATGTTTGCTAGATATGAATTAGGGTTTGTATGTCCACTTGTTTGATGCAACCTTAATTCACCCAATTGGAGACAACTAATCAAGTGAAACTCTAATCATGTAGTACCCTATGTTGTAGAACCATGTTTAGTGCAAGAACTTGTTGGATGGTGAAACAAGTATTCCTAAGGGAAACTCAGAGTGCATACTATTGAGTATGTTGGGTGGCAAGTTGAGGATATATCCTTGTCATCCACAATTGCAGGCTATGGAGGATGACTGTATTCATGCCTCATACATTGTGAAATGTGAAAGGTAGTAGTACAACTGTAGACACCTCTTATAGAATGACCATGCGTGATCCTGTTCTCTAGTGCCATGACATGTACCAAGGGTGGACTAGCTGTTAGAAACTTGACTATATGTAACTATAGAGGTAGCATTGACTGATGTGTCACTGCCTTTTTACTCGTGCTGACCGAGGGGGTGTGATCTTAGGATACCGACACTCCTAGATCTTGTACGAAACCGAATAGACCTTCGTAGGGGTTGGTTGGGCTTTGTATGGTATGATTCAAATTCCCCATGGCAGAATAAAAGATATAAGACAACAATGTAGTATATATGTTTAGGGTTATACACAACACTTCATATTGGATGATAACTCTTGTTTGCTTTTGTTTCACTGAGATCATCTATAGTAAAATAAGACACAATAGATATGCTTATGTTGTAGTTATGCTCATGTTGTTAACATGATTATGTTGAGAAATATACTGACAATGATGGTTAAGATGTTACTTCTAGCTATGTTTGATATTGCTAGCCTTGCCTATGTAATTAGAAATGCTTAAACTTCAAATCATGCCTATATAGTTAATTATACTATGATGTTAGTTCTACTTATGATATAGATATGTTCCGTTTATTGACATGCCAATATTGATAGCCATGTTATGTTACTAGAGATATTCATGATGTCAGGGATGCTTATGCTACTAGATTGCTTGTTCTTTTAGCAAGGAATATGATGATAGTCAAATTAATGATGGTGATTGTTATTAGATACAATTTGATGAAATTTAAGTAGATATCTATCTAGAGAAATGGATTTATCTGTTATCATATATACATTGATAATCATACTTTTTGCTAAGATTAATTTCTTAATATGTTTATCATACTTTAAATATTTAATTTGTTCAATTGATTATTGAATATTCAAACTGCTCAATTATATACTGCTTAATTTAATGTATTTAATATCTATTGGAGAGAGTTATATCTCTCGTGAGGACTGGGTCTCACCTCGAGGGTAACCACATCTTTTTAGGTGATCGGAAACAGTAGTAGAAGAACCATGGTAGCAAGGGAAACTGAGGTGATGAACCCTAGAAATGGTAGCTTAGTGTCTATTGTGTTCTAGAGTTTTCCATGTACTCTCAAGTTTGGGTGGGAAAGTTTGTATACAATGTTTCTATTGAATTGAGATTTTGATAGCATCTTGTTTCTTGTATATGTGAAATATGTGAATAGTGTTCCTTTGTAAAGTTTAAGTTGTAGCTATGGCTATAGATCAGAGGTAAAGGATATTGAGCATTATATGAAATAAAGCAAGTTGTTAGGCCTTTACGTAAATGTTTTTGAGCAATGGGAAATGTTGAAATCGGTTTTAATTTACACTATTTTTTGGGTTTGTAGTTAATGAGTAATCATGTTTTGCGTTTTGAGTAATCTCATTTAATGTAACATGTTCTTACACATTATGTCTCCCCTCAATCTTAGCAAGGAAGTCAACCCTAAGATTTTGGTGCAGTGCCACCACCATGGGAGCACCAGAGTTCCTTCTCCTTGCCTCCTTCACAGTTATAGCTATTCCCACCAACCTCCTCGAGCCTTGGTTCGATGGTTGTTACGGATGAAGGTAGAGGCCAGTAGGGATGGAGGCACTAGGTAGTGGACCACCCAGCTAGAAATGAACCCACCCACGGCTAGTGCAACACTGATCTCATGAAACAGATCTACAAAGGACCTCTTTTACCCCATCTAGATCCTCCATGGAGGTGTACCGATGAGGTACAAAGGCACCCATGTTAGGTCTCTATTTGCAATTCAAAAAATAGGGGATCCATGTGGAATCTTCAGGTGAAGGAGGTGCAACTCCCATCATGGTTGACACATGAGGACCAGTCGGAGTCAAGCCCCGGGTTGAGTAATGACTAATGGGATGCATAATACTCAATGGCCCACCCTATTTTTCACCAAGGTATTTCAAAACCACCCTAATTACTAACATCCTTCTTAATGCTAGAATGTGCTAAGATTCTCAGAAATTTGTAAGATTATATATCATACGATCGACAAGAAAAGACATGCAACATGAGAGTATGTTCAAACCTTAAATCCTTATGAAATCATGTTTTCATCTTTAAATGTTTGAACATTAGTTTTTTGATGTGACTAAATGCATGATTATACTTAACTTGAATATTCTATGTTTAACTCTATCCCAAATATTCAAATTCATGATCTTTATGCACTTTGGAACTCAAAGTGGACCTAAACCTCCTCCCTTATTCTCAAGATTGCCATTTATGCAAAATATAACGTTAAATGGACATTAGTATTGGAACTTCGATTCTTTTCTAATCTTATATCTATATCACATCAAACCTTCATCATAACTCAAAACCAGTATCCTTGTGCCACAACATGGCACAACTGCAAACCGTAAACCCACTTTTTCACTTCTGTTGGTCCATACACATTGAATTCATAAATGTGACCTATGTATAACATGAATGGTTATACCTTGCTTAAATGGTGGTTGTGACCTATTTCGTCCATCAAGCTCCTATATGTTCTTGAAATTAGTAGTTTCATAATGATTAGAGACTCTAATGTCTAAGTTCACCCTATGTTATGGTATGATGGTGTATGTGACTCTTAGTCCTCTAGTGTGTGATCTAGTATGACTGAAATGACATGTTTGTCTTTATTGTATCCCAAATATTATATAAAACTAATTCTTATGCCCTCCACTCTTAAACCAGGGATTACTTTAATCATTGTGACCCCATTTGATGTGGATGGCTCACTTAACCCACATGTTGGACCCTAATGATATAAGTCATACATGTTGAACCCAATGATGGGCTTTTGATGCCTAGACTATGGGATAACATCCACCCAACATTCTAAACATTTCTTATGTCCCTAACTTGTTGACGTGAACCATCTTGTATGCTTATTTCTCATTTCTTAATGACACTGAACCTTTGCCTTGTTCTTTCTCTATTGTGAGTCTTTGACCCTAAAATTTGCATGTGACATGAACCTTGAAATGATCATATAAAGTGAATGGAACATGAAAATGACATGAAACTTGAACCACATCTTCATGATGGACTCTTAATGAATGAAAGATCATCTAATGTACTAATAAGCAACCTTGAACCTATTTTTACCAAAACCCTAAAATGAATCTAACTAGGGTTAATGATGAGACTCTAATACATGTATACAATCTTGTTGTTAATTAGGTATTTCTTTGAGCTAGATGGTCAAGGATAAGATAAGTTATGAAATCTCTAAAATTAGGCACAAGATTTAAAAGTTAATTGACTATGGATTTCTTTCTTGAAGTGTGATACGTATGTATCGTTGTTTACTTTCTAAATTATTTCCATGTAGTATTCTAGTATTGTACTCTATGTTCATCTCTTTGTCACCATTTTAACTTACAAACATAATATAGAAACTCTGTTATACAAAACTCATACACCTGTCTGAAGTTTTAGGGTAAGGACATAAGGTTGGGCGTCCTGCTTGAGTATCAATATAGGACAGACCATGTCAATAAAAGGGTTAGATAATCTTGAGAACCCTCATAGAATCTTCTAATGGGAATTTGTCCATAAAAGGCCTTACAAATACATGATATTGGGGAATGCATGACATGATTGTAAAATTGAAGTTAAATGATATAAAACATGGGCTCTCACTTTGCTAAATGCTTAACTTGTTTATTCTTATTTGTCTACTTCTACAACTCTTTTGGAATTATTCAAAGCTTATGTATATGTATCTTTTAACCATGTACTCGACATCTCGTGTGTTAACCTACCTTGTTTCACATGTTTTGTAGGTTCATATATGGCTAGAAATTGATAGGGTTGGAGAGCTATGTTAGGTTTAGTTGTTATAAGAACCCTAGTGTACATGAGAAGACTTGAAAAAGTGTACTCTAGAATATGTAAATGAATTTGTGTAATAAAAGGATGTTTTGTAATATATATTGTTGAATGTTGAGATTATAATTGGTGCTTTTGTATTGATATTGTTCATGTATGGTAAGATTTATGCTTATGCATTGGCACTTTGATAATATCATGCTAGGGATGGACGCCTAGGTCCTATCACCATTGACTTTGTAGTCATTTGGAGATAATATTTGGGTAACAAATGGTTCCATGACATGAACTCTTTGTCTCAACTTCTTTTTGGGTTTAAATTAATGGAATTCCCTCACTCCTCTTCCCTCTCACTAATGGAGTCAGACTAGGAGACAATCTATCTCCATATCTATTCATTATTGCAGTGTAGGGGTTATATTCTATTATGTCCCATTTTGTGAATTTGGGAACGATCACTCCTATGTATGCTAGAAAAGAAATGATCTCTCCTTATATTTGTTTATGATTTGCTTCTATTTTCAAAAGAAAGTGAAGATAATGCTCATGCTATTGATGAAATTATGGATGCTTTTGGGAATATTTCCAGCCTCATTTTGAACTCTGCTAATAGTCATATTTTCATTTGTAATGACTGTAGTGGTGAAAATATTTTGAACTATTATCTATCCCAGTGGAAAATATCCATGTAGGACACTTACAGATTCCTCTATTTACTGGAAATATAACAAAGGAGATTTGTGCCCAAATTATAAAAAAAAAGTGAAAAAGAAATTGAATACATGCAAATGTATTCTTCTTTATATGGTTGTGAGGATTGATCTCACCATCTCCATGTTGTCCTCATACATATTTTCTTTGCAATACTACAATATCTTCCTTGTTCTATGATAAAAGACTAGAGATGCCTTTTCACAATTTTAGTTGGGGTGATATTCAACGGAAAAGGAGTATGCACATAATTTCTCTGGGTACTATATGTATGCCTAGAGATGAAGGATGGTTAGGAATCAAACCCATGAAGGAGTGGGTTGATGCGGGCATTCTTACAAATTAGTCGAATGTTGCAAACAAGAAGAACACTTATGGGTCAAATGGATCCACAGTAAATATATATATATATAATGGTTTGTTATGGTCTATTGAAAGAAAGAATTCTAAGATCTAGAAAAACATCCTTCAACTTAGATGCTTTCTGTAAAAGGAGGTTGTTTTTAAAATTGGTAATGGGTCAACCTTTTTTTTGTGGAAGGACCCATGGGCTCTGTGGGGACACACTCTCCTTGATATCTTAATGCTGGTTCAAGTTGATAAAGGCCTTAACTATAGATTGAATGTATGTGTAGTTGACATGAAATTGGAATTCCCTCCAATGAGGGGTTCAGTTGATGTTAGAAAGTTATTCTCAGATCTTCCTAGTCCTTTATATGTGGAGGACTCTCTTAGCTTCAATGACAAATCATAGCCCAAGATGATGGATGTCTAACATGAATGTAGAAGCAAGGAGGGCAAGAAATTTTGGGGGAAATGTATTTGGTCTAAGTTCATTTTGAGGAAGTGCTCTGTGTTGTTGTGGGAAGGTTTTTTTAATAAGATCACCATTGATGATTTAAAAAAAAAACTTGATTTTCATATAGTCTCAAGGTGCATTCTTTGTTGTGAGGAATATGCTTTCTTCTATTTGTTTTTTGAATGTTCCTTCTCCAAAAGCATATCGAGTTGTTTTGAGCTGGAGGTTTGTAGATCACCCCACTATTTGGAAGACTTGCTGAGTTTTCATGAGAGATCTAAAAACACTTCTTCTATGCTCATCTACCACTATTATAATGAACGATGAAACACATTATTCTCAAATAATTATAGACCCTTTGAATTAATTTGGTCCTACTTTAAATATGAAGTTGAGTCTATCTACAATTAAACTATTTATTTTTTTCCCATGTACATTATTCACGTAAGATACCTCTCTAGAGATATTTAAACACATATGTCAATAAAGGTGGGGAACATGCTTGTTTCAACAAAATAATATTGGCATTCCGATTGGATCTTGTGTGGACATATGTGCTTGATTGTGTTAACCAGACATCATACACTCTTTGAATAATGTATGTGGGTCAGTTATAAGTAACTAATCTGAAGCATGCTTTGGTGTCCAATATTCCTAGAGTTTATTTGAAGTTTATCCAATTTGCAAATTTGGGTTTGTCCATAATGCAAACTCCTTGCTTGATTCAATTCATGAAATTCGAAAGGATCATGAGTATCACTAAATAGCCTAAATGACATTTAAGCCTTACAACCAATCATATAAGCATTATTAAGGGATATAATCATTCCAAAAGTCTAAGAGATGATCCTTAAGAGAGTGACTGTGAATCAATCTCATAAAGTGATAAACATCCATTATTGGAACCATCACTGTGGAGTTCACCATTGGAACCATCTCCATGGAATCCATTATTGGAATGATCATGGTTCAAAAATATAAAATTAAAATGAAAGTTCAAAAATTGCCAATATTTGAACTTTTTTATTGTTATACATGTTTTGAACTTTACATGCATACTTTTTAGTTGCACCCACATACACAATAGAGCTTTACAATGACTCACGTTTTGTTTCTTAGTGTTTTAGGTTTATTATATATCTGAAGAATGAAGAAATGGATCTCAACAGAAATAATCTACAAAGCATAAAGTTAATGACACTTGGAGGACTAAATAGTTTAGTTTCAGAACTAGTCATAGTTTCCCAATTTTAATAATTTTTAACTCTTTGTAGGAGATCAAATCTTCCCTATTCTGGCCGACAACACTTATATTTGAAATTATTCATCATATAAGTTGTTTATTATAGTATGGATCTTGAAAATATTGTATAATGACCCCTGCCTCTTTGTCCACCTTTAATGGGGATAAGGGGAGGAGGGGGTCATTATATGGAAGAATCTTGATTTTATGAAAGATTACTAATAGAGAGATACAAAAGGTTCCAATCAGGGTTCTACCTTAATATTAGGGATTAATACTTTCTCATAAAGTTACATATAAATGATATGAATATGTAACATGAGTTCTATGGTACTGACCAAAAAAACATGAGTTCTATGGACTAATAACAGTTGGAACCCTCATTCATATTATATTAGGTTGCCTTGGGCACTATAGAAACTCCATAGTTCTCTTTTTTTAAGGAAGGAAAAGGGTATTCATTGTAGTGATATGTGGATTTGAGAAGCCTTCCAAAAAATATTTTTTGAATTTATGTGGGATACTAAGATCCTGAAATGATCCCCAAAGTTTACATGTAAAATATGGATTAAAGAAACCTTCACTGAAATAACTTGAGTTCTAATTCAAGACCTCACAGGAGATGGAAACACATCAACAACTACTTAGATGATGATTAGGGAATGAAATGTTAAGACACACTTACTGAGTACAAGGATACTGGGTAGTTTATAATTTAACATTACTCACCCATTATTATGATTATATAAAGGTTTTGGATCATGAGTAACCATTCTTGGATCCATTGTTGTAGGTCACGACCCTATTAACATCTTAATAGAATGCTCAAAAAGACTAATATGTTCCATGATCATGGTGATACCAGTAACCAATGGTATTATTGTGGCTTAAGTGGGTATATTTTTCTATTTGTACCAAGCTAATCATTGAGATGGAATGAAAGATGTTAAATCACTTAATAGATCAAGAACAAATATTTTTCCTCTATACTATCTTGCATATTCTTATTGTTTTCTTTGATTTGTTATTCTAAATTACCATTTCATAGTTAACATTGTTCAGATGTGCCTATCTATTAACCTAGTATCCTACCTGCAAGGGTAAATGGAATAAGAATAATTGTATATCTTTATGTGTGTTTCATCATTCAGTAGGAATTTTTGTGCCAGTCTTCTTGTTTTATTTATTTTATGCCATAAAAAAACATCTCAAGTTTTCTCTAGTGATAAGACACCACCACATGAAATTTAGTGGTGATAATAGTGTGAATTAACTAAGAGGAAGGTGTTAGTTTGTTTTATAGTAGTCTAACGTTGTTAATGCACTCTTACGTTTTATATAGTGTGTTTATGTATGATTCTCGTCTGACTCATTATTTTGTGATATTTAATCTATATTGTTTACATATAATAATATCTACAATTCCATATGTATAAATAGGTTATATTCATATGAATATATGTATCAAATATATGTGACAAACAATTTAATATGTGGATTTCCCGTGTGTCTTGACACCTCTATGTTACAAATTTTGTTATGATGAAAAACTTAAACAGTGGCTCTTTTCTTAACATAAATCATTAGATTAATATAATTTTGTTCAAAGATTGTTTTTTCACTAACTGTATAGTCACCCTTTTATTAAAATTTTCTTAGTCATGATCCCATGATCAAGTGTTAAACATTGCATAGTTATTTATTTGAACTCCCAAATTCCAACCCGTGTGGATCATAATTGCTGATTATAGATTCAGGAGGGCACACCGAGTTATTCTCAACATAGAAATAGATTCTTTCTTGTGATGCCAAAACCATCAATATTAACAATGCCCACAAATTGATTTCTTGATATGTAAATAAGAGAATGATAATTTTCAAGATATGTCAATAAGGGGATCCCTTGAAGAATGAAAGTCATACCAATATTCCTATTTGAGTACCGGAGAATACGATTTCACTGGATATATGGCAATAGTGATAATGATAAAGGTAGTAACTTCAATGGATTATGTTGTCATAAATGACATTATTAGTATTAAATGTGCATTCACAAATCAATTGATACTCTACAGTGACACCAGTAGATAACACACAACCGGGGTGAACTTTGACAAAAAAACTTAAAATACCCCATTTCAATGACTATCGCTAGGGAGAATCCATGTGCAATGATTTGCGTATGGAACTTCAACCTAGTCAAGGAGACATGTCATAGTAAAAACCAAGAGGCACACTTGAAATGAAATACTAAATTAATTGAACCAACCACCTCTCAATTTCAAAATCAGATGGTTGTTTCTAACATATTTTAGAATTCATTACATTTATATGTTTCTTATCTTATAAGGGATGTGAACCTAAATCCATTTAGTTAGGTTTCCAAGTTTTTTGAAATAGTGTATGGCACAACCAAAATGGGAAAACTAACACCAAGACACCACAAGTCATTTAAGTGGACCCTCACCTACAAATAATTATCATGTTATCGACAATGATCTTAATGTATTTGATCACTAAATTTTTGGCAGCATCCAACCACACCTACAAGTGGATATCATGTTTGATATTGTAGTCACGAACATTGGCAGTCCTAGAAGGTGGTAGACATGATGATTTATGGGGAGTATAAAAAAAATAGAATGTGTGTCACCACATTTATAAATCTTAATTCTAGATCTAACCAGATCCAGATACATCATAGCTTAATGCACAATAATATGCAGATGGTTATCATCATTCAATCATAAAATATATTAACCAATGGGATTTGTTATTTATTTTGTATCGCTAACACCTTTGTAGTTTCAAATTGACTCATTTGGGCATCAAATGCGACCAACCTAAACTGAGTTTTTCATTACTATACACGGATAATGATGATGGAAATAGAATGATCGAATGGTGTGGTGTCTTTTCAATAAGCACATGTAACAACTCTCAAAATTTTAGGCACCTGTAGAAAAATGATCATGTCATCGATAACATGGGTCCCTTTGATTGGTTGGTGTCACACAAAATGATATGCATAACACTATATTAGGTAAATACACCATGAGCTAAATAAAAGAAATTGACACATCATTCTCTTTTAAATACAACCTAATATGTGATGCACTTCCCAAAGAAAACTCAATACTAATAAATGGTCCAAATTTATAGAACATTATATAGTGATAATGTAGATAGAATGGCCTTTAGGGTGGAATTGGATTCCCACTGAGTTATGTCCTTGAGTTCAAATGCTACTTAAGTTTGCACTTCAAACCTCCTTTTCTCCTTGATCTAGGGGAATCTCATACCTTGACCATGCAAAAACAAGCAAGAACGATCAATATATGGTATTGTGCACATTTTAAGAAAAATATGAACTCTTGACTCAAAATAAAACATGACATGATTTGATTGTATCATTTCTTTCATATATTAATATTATTGAATACATATTTGAAAATTATTCAACACATTATCTATATAATTTCATACATAAGAGAAGATAATGCTAGAAATCCCACAACAACCCATATGGGTTCCTCATATAAAGAGTAGCTTAGAAAAACTTCAATTGTATTTCCTTTACCATTATATTAACATTTTGTAGACTTAATCTTAGTTATTCTAATAATGAGATATATCCTTATTGAATAATCATATTTATCCCTACTAAATGTAAACTTGATTGTGATATTGACATGTTACATGATTCTTAATATTAAATATGAAACTTAAATATTATATGGACATTGGATTGCCCTACATAATTACAAATAAAACATATACCCTAATGTTGTGAATATGATAACATATTGAATGTAGGTTTAAGAAAACATGAAGCAAGTACCACACGTAGATAATCCACAATATCATGCTTGATATAGACTTGTATGGAAATTAACCTATGTGGTAATCATGACACACATGTATAGTACATAACATGCATTCAATAAAGATAATTATGAACAATAGAACGACCCATTTACTTGGAGTATGAGGAGGATATTCCTACATGTTCCTTGATCGTTGGTCAACAAATTAATCACATCAAAACGTCAAAATTTCTTAAACCATTGTATATTACATATTTTTCTATACTAAACTAATACCCCTAATACTATTATCCTTACAATAAAACAAATATTTTAGGGTTACTTCTTGGACTTACTTAAAATCTAGTGTAGAAACATGGTAAAAATAAGTACTGAATATTTGTAGATCACTTACCTAATATTACTACTATACACTACCATACTCAAACAACACTCATAACTCTTAAAATGTCCTAATATATGTTTATCTACATAGTTACTTAGGAGAAAACACCAATTATTGGACATAACCAAACTAAAAATTGAACTTATGATGAAACATTAGAATAACATGAGTGATAACTAAAGTTCATGGATATAAATTGTATATAAAACAACATAAACTTGGTTTCTAATCATCATTAAACTATAGCAAATAACATTAATTTGATCTTTCATCATATATCAGTAACTTGATATAGAAACTATAAAATAAGGTAAATCTAAGTATGTTATACTTGGATCAAACCCTATAAAAAATAAAAAAAAATAAAAATAAGGTTTACATCAAATTACATATGGAGAGATATTGGATAAGGTGAATAGCAAAACCTTGGTCTGGTCTACCAGATGTTTATCACTTGTCGGCAGAGTGATGCTTGCTAAGTCTATTGTCCAAGCGGTGCATACATATGTTTTGCAAACGGCAGCGATCCCCTTGCAAATATGTGATAGGATTGATGGATCTATAAGGATGTTTATCTAGGGAGACAATCACAGGGCACATCCTCTTGCTCTGGTGGCATGGGACAAGCTAACCTATAGAAAGAATGATGGGGGTCTGGGGTTGAGGAGTATGAGGGAATGGAACTAGGATTTATTGTATAAACACCTTTGGGAGATTCAGAATAATCAGAGCTTTGTATGGAATCACTATATGAGGCAAAAAATAGGGCGCAATGCGATGAGCACTAGAGCCAACCTGTCGAGGCTTGGAAAAATAGTGTTGAATGGAGAGGACATCATTGGTATGAACTCCTATCTGATTCCGATGAATGGGGAGACCATAAATGCCTGGTCAGATTGGTGGATGAAGGATGTACCGAAGCTAGAAGATCTCACAACTAGACCAATCCCCGAGGAGCTAAGGGACGTGAGGGTATCAAGTATTGTTAGCCTGGACAGTGGCTGGGATACTGAGTTCTGGAGGTAATGGTTCCCCCCTAATATAGTGGAGGATATTATGAAACTGAAATCGCTAGACCCTAAAGATGGGGGAGACGTTAGGGTGTGGAGCCTCACATAGAGTGGTCAGTTCACTACTAAATCAGCCTATTATTAGGTAAGAGAGGGGAAAGGTGTTCATGTTGAAGGTGACTGGTCCAGGCTCTAGAGGGCAGATCTATCCAGCTGATTTAAGATGTTCACCTAGCTATTGATGCATGACACACTCCTCACCAACAACAAAAGGCTGCGACGAAACCTCACGACCTGCAGTGCATGCCCTAGATGTCGGAAAGGGGATGAATCAGTCCTCCATGTGGTGAGAGATTGCAGGTTCACAAAGGAGGTATGGGAGGCAGTACATATGGGTGAAACCCCACCTAGGTTCTTCTTCTCCATGGACAGGGCGAACTCATGGATCCGCACTATCTTGCAATAGGGCAAGGAGCTTTACATTGGAGTTCTTATGACCTATTGGTGCATTTGTATGGCAATAAACAAGCATGTTTTTATAACACCATCATGTCGACGGTGTGACAGGTCAATTACATATGAAGTGAGGTAGCTGCGCACAATGAGGCATTCCGAAGGCAGCAACCGATGACGAATATCAGGAATCAACCTGCGTGGAGGAAACCTGGACAAGGTGGCCTCAAGATCAACACTGACACAATAGTTAAGAACAACCAGGCATGTTGTGCCATCGTTGGCCATGATGACCAAGGAAGGTGGGTTGGAGGGGTTGTGGTGCGTTTGCACACTTTAGATGTTGTGGAGGCCGAGTTAGAAGGTGTTCTGAGAGCCGTCGAAGTAGCTACTGAGAATGGCTTATCAGTCGTGGTTATAGAATCAGACTCCCTCACAGCTGTCAATATGACTAATGGATAAGAGGTTGATCATCCTCTGATGCAGCTAGGTTGGAAAGTTGAGCATATCCCAATAAAATGCAATGTTATCATAGACCAGTTGGACAAATCCAATATCCAAAACAATTCAGCATACACTGTGTTTGCCCTTCCCCCTACGAGGTTCAACAATTTACTTGCCAATGATTGTAATGGTAGTAGTACTACCATGTTTATGGATTCTATCTTGATTAGTGATTGAAATTTCTCATTTAATTTTGCTCGCAAGAGGAAGGTGGGATGAATAAGAGTGCCTCCTAACTTCCCAAAAGAACATTATAAGATTTTGTAATTGCATAGTGGGTGAAATACCCATTAGGTCAACAATTTTATATGAAAATCACTTCTAACTCATAAAAGTATCAAGATCCTATCTAAATTGTGTCAAATATACCAAATTTGTCCTAGCATAATTTTTTTACATAGGAAAGCTAATTCTACATGTACACATTAAAAAATAAAAATAAGTAGATTTTTCTATAGAGACAACAATATTTAATAACTAAACCATTTCTCTGATCTTTAAAAGATATACGAGATGATAAATCCTTTCCAATAAGTCCTTATAAGGCAATTTTGGACTTATGTATCAGAACACATGATTTTTGTATGAATTACCATCAAAAGTATATATGAGGTATATATTTATGAATTAATGGACCATCCCCACGCTTAGACATGGGTTCCCAATGGTAAACTCATAGACCCACTCTAGTTGGATATTCTCAAACCACCTCACTTCCATTGAATAACTTATCACATGGTCGGTTGTTTTATTTAGCACATAGGGCTAGCACAAGGGCATTGTCTAATGGGCCATGCTTCAAATACTAGTCATTGGTTGTTCTACCACCACCCTTCCTCTCAATTACCAACCTATTCTACTAACTCCTTCATCTAATCCTTTATTCTTCATCCTTTCATTAGCTCTTTCATTGTGATGAAGGGTTGTTCCTCTCCTTCTTACTCTCATTTTTTTCTTATTTCTTAACATTTCTTTGGCTTTTGATCTGAAACAAGACCACAAAGAAAAGCTTTAATTTTAAATGGGTTTGGAGTGTACTCCTATCCAATTTCTATCAAATATGTTCCACTCTACATCTTCTTCCTCTAGAAAATATAATCATACCCCATTGAAGATTTATGGTTCTATTACTAGTTATATCAATGACCACCATCAAGAATCTTTCATATACCAAAAATTAATCAGTATAATTCCCAAAAAGGTAATTTGATGACATCAAGAAATTTATAACTTAATTTTTTTATCAAAAAATCCAAAACCTAACACAAGTTCCCTAAGAATCCCTTATTTGCATGCCAAAAGTTTCAAAATCTCTTATGAATAATTTGATCCCAAATAGATATGATCATTTCTCAAAAGTGTATTCAATTAATTTCCTAATTTCAATAAATGCACCTCTATAGCAACCTGGTATACTTCCAAAAGATTTAAAGTACAAAAATTATATCACAAAAGTTCCTCAAAATATTACACTTAGAAGAATGATCAAACTAAGAGATATTATATATACTATACTTTCATCGTTATTTAGATATATTTATATTCCACTAAACTCTCTTTCACTTCCCTCCTATTTCAATAAAATTCAAACCTCCATGTTTTGTGAAATTTAAGAATCCACTTGTAACATGACTAAAATCAATATGGAAAATATCAACTTTAGAATATTGACACTACTAAATGTTATTATAACATAACAACCCAATATATAACACCCTAGATTTTTATATCACAAGAGTGGAATTTTTTTTTTCTTCTACTAGGGGTGTTACAAACATGATTATCATTGCAATGAAAGTAAATGGAACACTTTGCATAACTGTAAAACTGATTCATACATAGTTCTTATCAACAGAAAACTACATCATTTTTTAACCATAAACTATAATCTATTTGGTAGCATAACTATGAAAAATAAAGGATGTCTAAACTCTTGATCATCTTTGTAAATTGCACCCCACTAGGAAAGCTTGAGAACCTCTTAGGCCTTTGCTTATCCTTTTGTTTTTGAATTGTTTCAAAACCTACGGACATCGTGTCCCCAACCATGCAATTGGAAAAAAAATTGTTAGAGTAAGTGGCATGAGTATTTTTAAATGTATATTTCTAAAGAACTAAAATTGGACAACATGAAACTAACATCAAGCTCTGAGTAAAATATGAAACATAAAGTCTCTTATTTCATAATCTGAATTCTTATCTTTCTACCTTATCCAATTCTGGAGTCATGTACTTTGGTACATGGATCTCATGACCTACACCAAAGTGTTTGGGTCATACTTACCTTATCAAATTCCCTCTCAACATACTCATGAATGAGATTATGGGCATGCTCTAAACTAAGGTATCTTTTAGTTACAATTTTATCTGACTGTGGCCACCATTATACAATAAGTCCTCAATAATTGGAGTATCTACGCCCTGAATTGGTGTTGCAACACCTTTGAATTGGCACTACATGCCTCTGAATGACACAAAAGTGTCTATGAATTGGCAAGACTATGCTCTGAATTGGTGCCGCAACACCTTTGAATTCGAGTAAACACTCCTATAAATTGGCAACAAATGCCTCTGAGTTGGCAACACATGCCTCTGAATCATCCTAGGACTACTGAATGAGGACTTATCATATAATGTATTATGTGAAGGTTTCGACTTATTTATCTTAAGTCTGAACTTACTTATTTCTTAATCTGAATTGTAGCAGAATACTGATAGCTTTATTGAATACTAAATCTGAACTTATCTTATATTGAAACTAAATATTGATAACTAAACTTATCTGAAACTAATTATTGAGTACTAAGCATGTTAAAAATTCTAAATTTTACTCTCTAAATCTCTTATTCATAAATTATATACCAAAGCTACATCTAAATATGGATATGAATCTCGATTGCTATATAATTGAAATTAGGCCTGAAGCCCTTATCATGTATTTTTATTCAATATTTTGCTACTCACACAATAACCTAAATACAAATCTAAGTCTGATATTAGTATTCTTGGGTAAACCTTAATCTGAAACACTAATTTGGTAAAAATGACTATACTGATATTGAATATGACAACTGAGTCTAAAGGATTATGAAAATAACCTGAACTAAATATAGAGACACTAGGTAACTTAAGTAGAGTATATGAAAGCAACAAATGTACAAAATGTCCAAAAATATTATTTTGACAAGATAACTTGATCTCCATCAACTCTCATTAATTATGATCTTAATGTGATCATATGAACTTAAATCTTAAATCTTACACTCAAAATCTCATAAAAGGTCATCTTATAACTCAATCATGTCCTAATGCATCATAATCTTATAACATTATCCTCAACTCATTTTACAATTTAGATTTATCCCAATAGTAACTTTATTATGGAAACTGAACCATGTCAAAACTTGTATTTTCTAATAGCACTTAAATCTTAGTTTTTTCTTTCTCATTCTGAAGGATATACTTAACTTTTTAGTCCTTGGATCTATACATATGTATGAAATATTTGTAACATGTTTATGCATGAAATCTCAATATTTGATTATATGTATAGGTATGAGAAGTTCTTAATATCTTATTTGTATTTAGAATCGTAACACAAAGATATCCCAAATCATCAACTAAGTATTCATATAAATCGTTGACACTAAATCTTATAGGGACTTAATTCCTTAACTTTTCTCATGGACCTGGTCCATAAATCAAAACCATAGTGAGAAACATAACTCTATTTGGGGTTTTGAGTATATGAACTTATATAATGATAGAACTATGGGAAAAATCCTATTTACGCATATTAACGTTAAGGTCTTAGCATATTTAATCACCTAAACCAATAATGTCTATTTATCTAAGTGACATGTAAACATACTAATCTTAAAACATGAGTACTCATGGGCATGCACCACTTACTTGTGTCATAGAGTATAAAATCTTCATCTTGGATTCCTCTTGCCGGGTCTGAATCCTATACAACTTGTAGTGTAACACTTCCTTGAAGTTCAATGAAGAGTTTCACACCTATCACATTGATTTAACAAATATCCACATATATGCACATTATGTACTTATCTAGCCTTTCCTCAAATTAAATTACCTTATCTAGATAATTTAAGAGTATGTAACCTACTTCAATATGTTCTTCATATCCTTAGATTTCCAACGAGTCCTCATACACCCAATTCTGACAACCAAATCAATATCTATGAATCCCTAAGTTTCATAACAAATTAAAACCGGTTTATTCCCATTACCTAGTTTTCCAGCACCTTCTAGCCTAATTGGGCATCACAGCTTGGCAGCCCAGCAAGGTGGGACTCTCCCTCTTTGCTTGCTCATAGAAACGGGACCCTGATCCCCTGTTTTACCATGAAAATAGGGCACCGCTACCGATGGTGGTCCTCCGTCCCGTCTTGCTTGCTCCATGGCCACTACAAGCCATGAGACGAGCATGCTTGTATGACCTGATGTGCTCCACGCTCTCTGATGATCATGGATATCACATAAGGGTCCCCTTAATAACCGTCTTCTAGTTTCTCGATCTTCACAAAGAGAAGTTGATGTCACCGCATGTTATTGTCGGCGAGCTTGAACTCAACCCTAGGACACTATTGTGTGCTGTGAGGGCACCCTTGACTCTGGCTATATCTCCCTGACCATGGTGGATCATCTCTATGCCCATGGTAGGTCACAATCGTAGATCTCTCAATCCCCATTTTTTACAACCGCCATCCACAATTGTCCCTCAAAACCTCGTTGTTCTTCCTCTCACTCTCTCGGTGTCGACGAACACCCTAGATTTGAATTGGTCATCCCTCATTTAAATGTAATCCATGCTTTTATAGCCTCTAAGTCCTTAACCTAGAGGAAATGTCATGCTTTCCTTTGGAACCTGTTTGAGTCTTGTTCCTTCCAAAATGGGGCTCACAATACTTTTTTTTCCTTAGCGGCCGCACCTCCTGAGCCAGCTGATGCTCAATTGAGCTGACCACTTAGTATGAACCCATGGTTCAGACTCAAAAAGGCCTATACACTACTATTTTCTAATTTATTTTGATATTCTGAAATGCTACTCCATGCATCTACTTGGTCTCAAAATTTGCATATAAATACTATATGTTCTAATATAATGCGTATGATTGCACTTGTACAAAGACCTAGATCATGAACCAAATCACCCATTCAACTCTAAACTTCACCAAAAGTACTCATAAAAGTATGATAAGATTGTAAAAAAAATTATTCAATCAATATAAGTAAAACTTCCAAATGTTGAACCTATAACATTTCTATTTCTCCACTTTTCATAAGATCATGTCCCATCTTATTATGCTCAAAATTCGAACCCATTACTCATTATCATAATTATTACATCTTTATAAATTTTAAACATCAAAACCACTCTAAACATCTTGAAATCCGACCCAATATCTCATCATGCCATAATGATGTAGTCAAATTCACAATTTCACTAATTTGTACTTTACACGTCTAAATTTAGCAAACAACCCAAATTATCCTTGGTAGCACAACTTGTCCCCAAATTATCATATTATCGTCATACTTCATGAAAACATTAATCTCATCACATTAATGAACCCTTACTTTCATATGACATGTATAACATCCCATGATTATAAAATTACGCAAAAATGCACTTTGATTTTCGGTGTTCATAAAAAGGACTTCAATAGGGGCTCCAATTCATGTGAAGTGTTTCGTCTTTGGCCCATATCTTATACTCAACCTATTAAAGTTTCACCAATACCATTATGACATATTTGCCTAAGTTCCAGTGATCAGGATTTTACAATACTACCCACCTTATTGGGAATTTCGTCCTCAAAATTCAACTAAACTAGAGGAGGCTACCCACCTTAGGATTTGACATACCTTACATATACCAATTCTTAATGATTATCACAATGTATCACATGAATTGTCAAGCTATGACCTTCTCGTGGGTGAATACATGTGTCTAACAACCTAATTAAACTATCATGTACAACCAATAGGGAAGTTCATAGAAAAATCTTGACCATGAACAATTATTCTTTCTTTATTCTTAATGCTTTTTTTTACATGTCTTTCTATGGAGACTTTTACTCTAGTATATGGGTCTCATGAACTGCATCAATGCGCCTGAGTCAAATAACCTATAGATAGACACTAATTATGCATCTGATTGGTCTGCACTTAGGGATTGGGCCTCATTACTTGCTCTAAGGTCCCGTGTCATATCTCTTGAGTTGACATGCACTGGGCTTGCATTTAACTTCATAATATCATTTCATCTCATTAAGTTTGATCTTATATGAATCTTAATGCATTTTGACCTCATAGTCTCATGATGATCTTAAATTTGAATACATGAATCTTATCTTGGAAACATAATCATGACTTAACACATTCAAATCTTATAGTCTTACTGTGTATATAATTCTTAGATATAAATCATTATAGAAAATATTATTAACATGTTTTTACTTGAGATATTAGATACCATAAAGATATAGCCATGAAATTATAAAATTCTTACTTGTATGTCTTATGTTAACATTATCCCTAATGAATTCCTTCATCTTATTATGGTAAGGAACCTAGCTTGTTTCTTTTCTCAAGAAGCGAAATTAGGAATCTGGTTCTACCTTGAATCAAAATTATCTCATCAATGTCAACTTCTACACTTTTGCATTCTTTTTGGGTCTTAACAATATGTAATGTATTTCATAAAATATATGTGAGCATTATCTATTACCATGGTTACTGCTCAACTCATACCTAGGATTTATGAAAGCAAACTTGACACTATAGTTAGGGAGTCAATTTCAACTTTTTATGACTTTCTATCATTAGGTACATGTGGTTCTTTAATCTTAGGTCCTTCAGGTAGCTCCTACATTCCTAGATATGTGGTGATCAGGCACATACCCAGAGATGTGGGATCTTGGCATGCTATCCCTCACTGATCTACTAATACATGTTTCCCATACCACATGGACTAGAAAGAAAGGAGAGCTGCATCAAAGATGTCATACTCATGACATTCCTCTTCAATTCTGAATTGGCTGGCCATAACCACTGAGAATGGAGAGGCTTTATCATTATCTAGGGTGAGGTGAGAGCTAAACTAGGTAAACATCTATTTTTGACAACTCTATCTCTTCTAAGGTGAAAACTCTTAGTCATTCCAGGGCATGGTATACTCCTTTGGCAATATATCCCTAAACCCTAACCTTACCTATTCATGCTAGGGTGACTATGAGAATCATGTTTGCCTAGTGGCCATTTACCAAATTGCTCTGATACCATATTATAACACCCTAGATTTTTATATCACATGAGCAAAAGCATTTTTTTCTACTAGGGGTGTCACAAACATGATTATCATTGCAATGAAAGTAAATGGAACACTTTGCATAAATGTAAAACTGATTCATACATAGTTCTTATAAACAAAAACTACATCATTTTCTAACCATAAAGTATAATCTATTTCGTAGCATAACTAAGAAAAATAAAGGATGTCTAAACTCTTGATCGTCTTTGTAAATGGCACCTTACTAGGAAAGCTTGAGAATCTCTTAGGCCTTTGCTTGTCCTTTTGTTCTTCAATTACTCCAAAACATGCGGACATCACGTCCCCAGCCATGCATTTGGAAAAACAATTGTTAGAGTAAGTGACATGAGTATTTTAAAATATATATTTCTAAAGAACTATAATTAGATGACATGAAACCAACATCAAGCTCTGAGTAAAATCTGAAACATAAAGTCTCTTATTTCTTAATCTGAATTCTTATCTTTCTACCTTATCCTATTCTGGAGTCATGTACACTGGTACATGGATCTCATGACCTACACAAAAGTGTTTGGGTCATACTTAACTTATCTGATTCCCTCTCATCATACTCATGAATGAGATTACGGGCATGATTTAAACTAAGGTAACTTTTAGTTACAATTTTTAACTGACTGTGGCCACCATTATACAATAAATCCTCCTGAATTGGTGTATCTATGCCCTAAGTTGGTGCCACAACACCTCTAAATTGGCACTACATGCCTCTGAATGACATCGAAGTGCATCTGAATTAGCATGACTACACCCTAAATTGATGCCGCAACACCTTTGAATTGGAGTAAACACTCCTATGAATTGACAACAAATGCCTCTGAGTTGGCAACACATGCCTATGAATCATACAGGGACTACATGATGAGGACTTTTAATATAATGTATTATGTGAAGGTTTTGACTTATTTATCTTAAGTCTAAACTTACTTAATTCTTAATCTGAACTGAAGCTGAATACTGATAGCTTTACTAAATACTGAATCTGAACTTATCTTATATTAAAACTGAATATTGAAAACTGAACTTATCTGAAACAAATTACTGAGTACTGAGCATGTACTAAATTCTAAATTTAAATATCTGAATCTCTTATTCATAAATCATATACTAAAGATACATCTCAATATGGATATGAATCTCGATTACTACATAATTGAGATTAGGCTTGAAGCCCTTATCGTGTATTTTTATTCAAAATTTGGCTACTCACACTATGAGTAACCTAAATTCGAATCTAAGTCTGATATTCGTATTCTTGGGTAAACCTTAATCTGAAACACTAATTTGGTATAAATGACTATATTGAAACTAAATATGACAATTGAGTCAAAATGATTATGAAAATAATTTGAACTAAATATAGACACACTAGGTAACTTAAGTAGAGTATATGAAAGCAAGATATGTACAAAATGTCCAAAAATAGTATTTTGACAAGATAACTTGATCTCCATAAACTCTCATTAAGTACGATCTTAATGTGGTAATATGAACTTAAATCTTAAATATTAATATTAGAATCTCATAAAAGGTCATCTTGCAACTTAATCATGTCCTAATGCATCATAATCTTATAACATTATCCTCAACTCATTTTACAATTCATATTGATCCCAATAGTAACTTTATTTTGGAAACTGAACCATGCCAAAACTTGTATTCTCTGATAGCACTTAAATCTCAATTTTGTTTTCTCATTCTAAAGGATATACTTAACTTTTTACTCCTTTGATCTGTACAATGTAAGGAATCTTGGTAACATGTTTATGCTTGAAATCCAAATATTTGATTATATGTATAGGTATGAGAAGTTCTTAATATCTTATTTGTATTTAGAATCTTAACACAAAGATATCCCAAATCATCAACTAAGTATGCATATAAATCATTGACACTAAATCTTATGTGGACTTAATTCCTTAACTTTTCTCATGGACCTGGTCCATGAATCACAACCATAGTGAGAAACATATCTCTATTTGGGTTTTTCAGTATATGAACTTACATAATGATTGAATTATGGGAATGATCTTGTTTACACATGTTAACGTTAAGGTCTTAGCATATTCAATCACCTAAAAAATGAAAGTCTTTTTATCTAAGTGACATGTAAACATACTAAGCTTAAAACATGAGTACTCATGGGCATGGACCACTTAATTGTGTCATAGAGTATAAAATCTTCATCTTGGATTCCTCTAGTTGGGTATGAATCCTATAAAACTTGTAGTGTAACACTTCCTTGAAGTTCAATCATGAGTTTCACACCTATCACATTGATTTAACAAATATCAACATATATGCACATTATGTACTTATCTAGCATTTCTTCAAATCAAATGACCTTATCTAGATAATTTAAGAGTTTGTAAACTGCTTCAATATGTTCTTCATATCCCTAGCTTTTGAATGAGTCCTCATACACCCAATTCTGATAACCAAATCAATATATATGAATCCCTAAGGTTCACAACACATTAAAATTTTATTATTCCCATTATCTTGTTTTCTTGCACCTTCTAGCCTAATTGGGCATCATGGCCTGGTGGCCTAGCAAGGAGGGACTCTCCCTCTTCACTCACTCATAGAAATGGGACCCTGATCCCCTATTTTACTTTGAAAACAGGGCACCACTACTGGTGGTGGTCCTCCGTCCCGTCTTGCTTGCTCCATGGCCACCACAAGCCATGAGAGGAGCACACTTGTCTGCCCTGAGGTGCTCCATGCTCTCTGATGATCATGGATATCACAAAGGGTCCCCTAAACAGGCGTCTTCTGGTTGCTCTATCTTTGCAAAGAGAAGTTGTTGCCACTACATGTTATTGTCAGCGAGCTTAAATTCAACCCTAGGCCAACGTTATGTAGTGTGAGGGCACCCTTGACTCTGGCCATAGCTACCTGACCATGGTGGCTCATCTCCATGCCCATGGTAGGTCACAATCAGAGATCTTTCGATAACCATCTATTACAGCTGCCATCCACAATTGCCACTCAAAACCTCTCTATTCTTCCTCTCACTATCGTGGTGTCGAGGAACACCCTAGATTTGAATTGGTCATTCCTCATTCAAATGTAATCCATGCTTTTATATCCTCTATGTCCTTAACCTAGAGGAAATGTCATGTTTTCCTTTAGACTCTATTTGAGTCCTATTCCTTCCAAAATGGGGCTCACAAGGCTGTTTTTTTTTAGTGGCCGCACCTCCTGAGCCAGCTGATGCTCAATTGAGCCAACCACTTAACATGAACCCATGGTTCAAACTCCAAAAGGCATATACACTTCCATTTTCTAATTTATTTTGATATTCCAAAATGCTACTCCATGCATCTACTTGGTCTCAAAATTTGTGTTTGAATACTATATGTTCTAATATAATGTGTATGATTGCACTTGTCCAAAGACCTAGATCATGAACCGAATCACCCATTCAACTCTAAACTTCACCAAAAGTACTCATAAAAGTATGATAAGATTGTAAAAAAATCTATTCAATCAATATAAGTAAAAGTTTCAAATGTTGAACCTATAACACTTATATTTCTCCACTTTTGATAAGATCATGTCCCATCTTATTATCCTCAAAATTCAAACCCATTACTCATTATCATCATTATTACGTCTCTCTAAATTTTAAACATCAAAACCACTCTAAACATCTTGAAATCCGACCCAATACCTCATCATGCCATAATGATATATTCAAATTCACAATTTCACTAATTTGTACTTTACACGTCTGAATTTAGCAAAAAGCCCAGATTATAATTGGTAGCACAACTTGTTCCCAACCTATCATATTATCATCAAACTTCATGAAAACATTAATCTCATCACATTAATGAACCCTTACTTTCATATGCCATGTATAACATCCCATGATAATCAAATTACCCAAAATGCCCTTAGATTTTAGGTGTTCATAAAAAGGACTACAATATGGGCTCCAATTCATGTGATGTGTTTTGTCTTTGGCCCATATCTTATACTCAACCTATTAAAGTTTCACCAATACCATTACCACATATTTGCCTAAGTTCCAATTATTAGAATGTTACATAATATTTTCTTTATTTTAATAGCTAATGATTTTTTTAACAAGTTCATATATAAGCATGCCCTTCAAATTACTTTCTACTATAAAAGGCATTATTCATTACATTTAATGTTCACAGGTGAATTGTAAATTGATCCTCTTTAGATTTTAGGGACAAGCATACTAGATTTTGGCCTAGAAATTGCCAACTTGATCTGATATTCCTATTAGGAAATGCTTAGGATTTTACTATCACTAAAATATTGTAGTCCATATGTTTTATATATTTTAGATGCTACAATAAAAAAGTTGTGATTCCCTAAGTTGTTGTGTGTAGATGTTATCTTGTGTGAAATGAGTGTGACTAATTTTGTATCTCATCCCCATGTGGATGATCCATGTTGAAGAACTAAGAAAAGGTCCCTAATCTACTTGGGGCAATAGATAAGAAATTGAGTGTTGCGTGAAGTCAAGAATTGAACAATTTCCATCAATCTTTAATTATAGATATTTTCAAAATTTCTAGAATTATGTTCTCCCTACCACTATAATTGATGATATGTCCATCATTTCAATTATGAACACATATAACATGGTTGTTTGTCTTGAAATTATTGCTAATTTTTGGGACTGTGGGTACCATAGATCAAGTGTGTGGAAAACATAATCAAAATAAAGTTGTTGTTAATAAATATTAAATCTAGTATGATATGAACCCACCACTAGGAAAATTAAATATTTCTTATATTTTTCATTTGAAAATATCTAGATTGATTTTGTAGTTGACCTTAAAGATAATATTCTGAAATCAGATGCTCTAATCTTGTGGTTGTGGTAATAGTTCGAAGTACAAAAACTTTTACACCTCTCTAATACCAATCAAAGTAAGTATCACATTATGTGTATTAAATTGGATCAATAGTGAGAAACAATATCACTTTATATAAAAAACAAGTCTTGGTGGTTCACTAGATCAACTAAATAAGACAAAATATGAATGATACCATCATCAAACACATAAATGGACAAAAAAATATAATATGAAAATGAAAAAGTGACGAGGAACCTAACATAAATGGCCTCCATAGCTCATAATGGTCAATCATCATCAAGGAAATGCACAATTATTTCTTTTACTTTTGGATCAAATTATTATGGAGGTCAAGTAATAATTTCAATACACCTTGAGCCATATATATGGCGCTCATCGTGTTTACATTATAATCCTAAACCTCTATTTCACATATATATACAAATTTAACCATCTTACTAGCAAAAAAAATCATGACTCCTTCCAGTTATTATTTCACCAAACTATTTTGCTTTTATATTAGGAACACAGTTTTGGGAATCCATTTTATCTAATGATATAATAAAGAAACTCAACATTATCTCATTTGGTTTGATCTTCATCCTTCATGCAAATTTATCAAAGAATAATAATTTGATTGTTAGGAAATAGATCCTTGATTTTATTGCAAAATGCAACTTCCCAATAAGTTACAACATTGATTGAGGCTTTCTTAGAATTGGCCTTCTTCGGAATAATGTACTAAATTTTGAAATTCATTTTTCTTTTCATGAACCTAGGGTGTTCATTGCACCATATACATGTGCTATTGACACTCAAGATGACCACCTCCATGGAATACAAACGTTGACTAAAATGAAAAATATAAATACTATTTGTTGTTGAGGATTATAATATTTCATATATTGGTTTCAATATATATATATATATATATATATATATATATATATATATTTCATTAAAGACTTTATTCTTTTGTTCTATCAATGTAAATCTAACATAATTATTATAATGCTCGTTCGACATAGATTTATGAAAGTCATCAGATCCACATTAATATTTCAAAATGACAATTGTAGTAAGAGAAAAACTCTAAGATAATTGTTGGTTACATCCTTCATATTCATATTACAACTCTTCCATTATGGCCTCTTAGGTTTTCCACCTTCACATGAGGTTTAATTTGAAAAATCTCCTAAAACATTATGGTACACTGCATTTCCTATAGAAATAAATATTATATTTGTACACATGGGACTCTCCTTAATGTTAGGTCGAGATTAACTCACCCTATCCACTACTTTTCCTTTATATTTACTCCAATGATCTACCTTACTCTTTCTATCACTTGTGATAAGGGCAATTTAAAATCTATGAGAAACATTTCCTTTGAGGATATGTAGAATTGTAAATGCATATTCACATAAATTCTTGGAATGATATATGTGTTCCCACACATGAAGAAGGGCTTGTACATATACCACTTGGAGAGTGAATGAATGTTATACTTCTGAAGAGTTTCAAAAATATTGTTTAGTTCAACAACCCCCTTTTGGATCCACTAGGTGCATGTGAAAGTCAATCAACACTACTCAATGTGGCCTTTCCCCATCACAAGCACCCAATCATGGTTTAGTAGAACACATATTAATCATGGACACACCATTTTCCTAATAAGAGATACTAGTTAGCAGGGGCAACATTTTCTTTTTGTCTGAGTCATGGGTTATTGGAAGGTTTAAGTTGGTCAGAATTTGGTCCTTTATGATGTAGAAATTTGGTTGGACTTACTCTTTTAAGGAAACTTACATATCACTTTTATAGGGTGTGCAAATCATTGAATAATCTATGTATTTCATATTCCCCTTTTAATCAAGATTTGTACATGTTCAACCAGACATTCATCTCTTCTCTTTTGTAAATAAGGATCTAATACAAAAACCAAAAACATGATCTAACTTGGTTCATTTTGTTTGGTTTGAATCAACTCCCACAATATTCCATATTTCAATCCTGTCAATATTCCTACTTTAATTCCTTTCATTAAAGACCACATTCAATTTTTTGGGATTTACCTCATGTATTGGTGTTACCTTTACACAGTTGAGGGAGAGTCATAAGTAACATCCATTCCAATCAATAGACTATGTTGGTTGTATATATTTTGAGGTAGAATCATGTGGGTTTTATCCAACATACCCAAATGACTATGAATCGTTCACCCATATCATATAGAGGGAATTACTCCTCCTTTTCTGAATATCTGTATCCAATGTATGGATGTGACAAAATAGAACTGTGAAGGAACATCATTATTTTCCATATTCACAAGTTTGATGGCATCTCACATTACTTGACTTTGACTAGATATACCACATGTGTATAAATTTGTTTCCTTATATAACTCTTAGGATGATGTATAAAAATATATGTGATAGTTGAACTGACAGAAATCTAATTCTTGCCCAATATGTTTGTATGGCCATGTATAGTTAAAATACAATTTGAAGCTTGTTTCAAACAATATATGAGGATATTTGGAGTAATTATTCATGTGGTATATGATTTTTATAAATGTTGTTTTAACATAAAAAATACAAAGTATGCATATTGAGAGATAGAAGAACATACTAAGGTGTGTGTGTGTTTGTATGTGTAAGCATAAAAAGTATAGTACTGACCATGTGAAACTACAACGTTTATAGGAAAATATAAAACATCAATAATATTGAAAAAATAAGCATGCATATGATACATCATAATGTTGAATAGTTTTATAGGAATCAATAAATATTACTTTTGCATCTTATTAAAGGTAAGTCTCATTTATAAAACATGTTACCCAAATCTTAGTTTTGTCCAGTTTCCACTACCAACACAAGAAATATTCAAGATCAAATAGGGTCACATCTATAGGTGTCTTCCTTTATGAGTCTTATTTATATAGTTTTTGTGTCATCTCACAAAAATGTAAAATTCAGATTGGTTCATGTCTCTTTTGAAATCAAACATCCATGCTCCTAGTAAAATTTCTGCTTTTGAAATACAACTGAAAGATACATCAAATGTTTTATACATGAAGTAAAATAGATACACGTGAAATTTTGTTATAAATCTATTTTAAATTCTCTATGTTAATCACCAAAGACTTTGTGCCTTTTTGGATGTCACAATGTTTAGTCATCAATTCAAAACTGTAAATTGTGTTGATTCACATGAGTTTTTGTATAATGAAAATTAGATATGTTAAGAAGTTGTCAATACAACAACCATGCCTAAGACCTACTCGATGATATTTCTCATAATTTATATATTGATCAAGTGATTAATTCAAATGATACAAGAGTATCTAGGCTTAGGGAGAATTATATTTTCATCATCAATACATATTCAATACATATTATCCAGGATAAGAATTCATTTTGTCAATTAATTACTTGATTGAGTTGATCTAAATTAGAGCCAACAAATGAACTTCTGAATAGATATAGTTAGAGTTTGTCATCTTGAGAGAGATGAAGTTTTAGACATTGTCACCCACCGGGTAAGATCTTTAGATTGTAGATTGTGTTGTTCATGTCAAGTTGAATTGTAAGCCCTGATACCAAATTTGAAGTTGTAGAGCCGAGAAAGCCATTGGAGCTTGGAGGTGAGAAAGGAAGAAGATGATTAAAGGTATAAAAAAAGACCTGGTAGAAATACAATGTGAAATATAGTGTGATAGAGTGGAACTTTCTCCCTCTTCATGAATGTGCATTCTATGTCTGCCTTACTCTAAATTCTTACTCTTGCTTTCAATTTCATGTTTTGATGCATGTTGATGCTTATTTACGTAAACATAGCTTTACATGACATCTGGTTAATTTCAATTAGAAAAGGAAATCTAGGTTTCACTCAAATGATACACTACCCGCTTCATTCCAATTATGGTCCACTATATGATTCTATTTTTACCCAAATTTCATGCTCATGAGGTAGAACATCTATCATGTTTCTAGTGCACCAAGCTTTTCCGAAATCAAAGCTAGAATGAGGAAGATATGCAAAGTTGAAATCTACCTCTCAAACCTAATTTTTTACCCTTTTTGGTTGTCGACCATCTATTTTGGGCCCAAGACTAGGAGGTAACCCACCCATGCCTCTTCTCTTCCTTTCTCCCTTCTTTCTTTACTTTGTCACAGTCTAGTTCACTGTGGACTGTGCGATTTGTGTGTCATGGATCTAGATGGATCCAACAACCACAGAATAATCATTGACCCCACACTAGGGTTGTAGTAGTAGAAGAAAAGGTTGCCCGCTAGTTCACCTTCCCCTCTTACTTTTCCTCCCTTCATCCACTCTATATCATCACCTGACTAGCTTTTTACTGCACGACCTACACCCAATACCAATTGTTCCTGAAGGACAACTTGGTGGGGCGAGAGAGATGTTTCCACCCCTTTCATTTCCCTCCTTTGGCCACCAATCTTAAAAACCCTAGTCATCTAGACTTACATACCGTCACCACCTATAACTACCACCCCCAATCTATCTTTCATCCTCCTAATTTTCATTCCTTTCTCAAGCCTAAAACCCCCTCCTATAGCCCTAGTGGAATCCCTACCTCCACAATACAGGTGGAAAACCCCACTCATGGGAAAAAATGACATACAAGTGTAGAATCTAGGGCTAATGACTCTGATTGGATGGCAACCAAGAACCACTCCCCCTCTCTCTCGTGTATGCCTTCTGTATGTAGAGAGGACGTCATGCGGCCAACAACATCCCACCAGTCTAGTCAACACCCATGTGTTCACCCTCTTTCACTCCCTCTCTCTCTTTGAAATGCGAGTAAAGTTCAAAAACTCCCAATGCACCAAAAGTTCCCTAGGGCCCACACCCTTAGTTTGTGTGGTATCATGTACCTCAACATGTTTGCAATCACCACACCCGCTAGCCATCAACCCAGCTACACCTAGCCACCCTTAACCACTCCTGACCATTCATGATAACCCACACTTTTCATGCCTCATGCCAACCCACTGCTTGATGCAATAGACCCACACCCACTAAGAACCTAGTGTGCCATTGCAGATTAGATAGGTGCCAAGCGCTCGATCTTCGACTCAATCTCAGCCCATATGGGGTTATTTCCTCTCCAAAAATTATTATGATGTGCTTATCTTTAAACCCTAATTATTTCCTACCCCTCTTGCTTAAATTAAATGTAATATACCATTTTGACAAGAAAATATGCTACCTTTCCAATGGTACAACCATTTACTACTATTTTTTGTGAATCTATGGTGTATTATTGAAAGTTCTGCCTTTACAATCATTTCTATGATAATAACACTCAAACATGATTTACCTTGTATCATTAATTATCCTTAGATACTCTAATCTGATAAAGTAGTAATATTAGTTCACTTCCACCATGATTGATGTCTTGGACCACCTAAATTTACCCTAATGATCATATTTACCTTCTATGGTTATATTTTAACCCTAAATGACCCTCTTTTATGTTTATTCATAATGATACCTAATCAAGACTTAAACTTCAGTTATTTTATTCATTAAACTACTAGACCACTTCGAATCCATTAAACTTTAGGTTGTTTGTGACATGATTAAGTAATATTGTATGCCTTTTTCCATGAGTGACTTATATACATAAATAATCATCTTTGTACACTAATTATCCCTAACAGAATCTTTATGCATATTTCAGACTCTAGCCTTGTAAGAAGCATGCTCTAGTGTGACACATGTTATCTTAAGACTTCAAATTAGTATATTTATCATACTTTTAGCACTAAATACGAACTTGGACTCCCTACGATCATTTATGTTTATATGGCTTGTTAATATGACTTTATGTTATGATGTTGATCTAGTATGACTTGTTATGCTCTGACATGGTTAAAATTTGATTATATTCAAAACACCTTATTTCCAAGTCAGAGATTTGTTTGTCTTGTATCATTTACAATGTGGATGGTTCATCTAGGCCTAGGGATAAATGTTGATACATGGATTTCATTAAATAATTGCATGCATGTTTCAAACTTTGAAATTAAGATGAACTTTTTGAAACCTAAGCCTAGAAAAACTATCACATGACACATATGATGTTTATCTTATAAAAAAACCTAATACTCTTGAATCCATATTATATCTTTTACATCTTAGGTACCCTTGAGTTGTACTCTCTCTAGAATCTTATTCAAGGTTCATTTGTCACTCACTACTCACAAGGTAGACTTAATCTCTTGTCCCTATATGATAATGGCTTCTTTGTATGTATGCTCTTATGTATGGTTGGATACATTCACACTTAGTTACTTGTTTAACATGTTATTATTTATGATATTATCTCTCAGGGTCCATCATATTACATTAACAAACCTTAAACATAATTTATATAAATCCACTACATACCCTTGTGTACCTTTTGATATTCTCAATTTAAGGGAACAAGGCATGTTGAAATAAGTTTAGCCCATTGACTTTGGTTTTGAGGTTTCTCATGAAGAAATAGATTGACATTTAGGTCTTGAGCCTCATATTCCCCTCACAGACCCTCCCTTTGGAAGTTGGTCAAATGCCTAATGTTGATATAATGGATAATGAACCCTAGAAATATTCTTTGTATAAAATAATATTGCGGAATATTTTCTCTCGATGCTTCTTTCTTACTTTAATATTTTAGCCGAGCAACTTTTAGTACTACTTTTAATCTATGCATATATACCATTTCATAGCGTACTTAATTCTTTAGCATTTATATATATATTTATCAAATATCTAGATGCCAAGTTAAGATCTTCTATAACTACTCTATGAGATGAAATACCAACGGATTATCTTGAAAAAGAAATGGGTACATGTCTCTATATCATATATTAATCTTGCAATCTCTTGTTGTTCTCATATATAATGCATGTGCAAAATATTGTTCCATTCTAGGGATGGACACCTAGATCCAGATTCATTCAAATGTCTAGCCATTAGGATTGTGAATTTAGGGTAATAAACAATTCCAATAACAAATGGTATCATATACATACACATAGGCATCTATACATGTTTAAGGGAAAACACATATTGTGAACATGGGAAGACGGAAAATCCATCAAGGTGAAACTAAGGCAATATACATGGTCCTAAACATGGAGGTTATGGCTTGTAATTACCTCCTATTTGCCTAGTAGTGGTGGTTAAGGTTCCTTTGCATAACTACCTATCGAATTAAATCCAAGACATGATTCCCTTTCTTCTCATGAAGTGTAGATACCCTTCTAGCCTCTCATCTATTCTTTAAGGAACTACCCTAAACAACCCAAGTAGGTTACAATTAGTTAATTTTCTCAATTCTTCATTTGATTCTTCTCTCAAGAGAACTAATCACATGATTTCTCAATTATGGTAGCTTATGCATGGGAAGAACCAAAATTTATTTGAATCCAAGAAAATTGATGATGCCATGCACTATGATCTTAAATTGACAACTCTATTCTTCTTAATGAAAGTACTCATGAAAATGATATACACCTCTAAAGATTTCACAAACCCAATGTTACTAAATCTGACATATGTGCTTTCTATGTTTACTGTAAATAACGAGTATCCGTGATGTTGTTAAATAAGGTGAAACTCATGATTTACATATAGTGGTTGATGAGTTCCCTATTAATTCAACCTATGTTGCCCCATTCAATTGAACCTCAAAGATGATTAAGAAAATATCTCCAAGTTGATATGTATCATGTCACATACTTTGATAGGACTAAGTCTTTGGACCCCTAGATAATGATGGGAAGACTTATTAAAAAAAGGAAAATCCCTTATTGACTTTTATGACTCTTTGTAAGGCTCAATTTAGAATGATGTGAATCATATCAAGCCTTTACCATGCAATGTGATACTATAACTCTTGGAATTCCCTATGTTTACTCCCCTATTTCTAGCTATACCCTTCCTTGATATATGAAAGGATGGGGGAAGCATTATGACCCCCAAATTTTATGTAAGTCTCAAAACTTGGATATTGATCCTTACTCATATGATGTAATACCAATACATAGTCATTACTCATCTTATTTTCCTATAATCGACGTCTCCAGACTAAATAGGCAAAATGTGCTAGACCAAAGTGGTGGTGGTCTCATTTACGACATCCCTAACCTAGGTCACATCCCTATTAGGACTTTCTTTAACATTATCACCTCTTGGTTATTCATACATTTAGAATGTAACCATTTCCACACGATTTTTATTGCTTGAACTAAGTCTCTAATAGTTTAAATTTATAATGATATTGACACTCGATCTAAAATTTTGATTTGATGATAAAAATGAACATGATGATGTTAAGCATTGCTTGTGGTTTATGTTTGTATAATTGTGTAGGTCAAAAGATTCATCCACCTCAGATATTATGATTAAATCTATGACATTGTGTTGGAACTTTGCACAATTGTTGTATAAGGATAATTATCACACCTAACATCCAAACAAGAATCTATACACTAGCCTTAAAAATTTTGGACCTATGACTTTTGATGTTGAAATCTTAACTACTGATATTTATTTATGAAATCTATGATCAAGTTTATTGATCTCAATAATGATTTGAATCCTATAACCCCCCTATTGATATTCAGATCACCATTGATATATGACTAGTGACTTTATATCCACAAATCTTGAATTTTCTTACTAATGATGACTACGATGATTCTCTCATTCTATGACTTAGGGTTTAGCTCTCATGTGGACTAGGGTGGGACCTTCCATTGATCTTGAACATCAAATCACAACAATGAAATATGATGTTTGTTTAGACTTTTAAAATATGAATCTTGATCATAGATGTATAACCCCATCAAGGACAATATAGAGTCTAGAACCCTAGATATGAAAGTCATAATTTATTATTTATTTAATAAGATCTATTTGTTGGACTTAAATATGATGACTCTAAATTAGTGATCTACATGATGATCTCTCCAAATCGGTGACCTCTGTGATGATGTTTCCAATTTAGTTATCTATGTGACTATGCTTTCACCTTGATGCTTGGTCACTCGATCTTTAAATAATATTAATACTGCAAGAATGCCAATGTGATTGTGAATGTGAAGACTCAATCTATGGATTTAATTTTATGGACAATTTTCTTTTTATGGAGGGGTTGATGTGGTAGAGTGGATCTTTCTCTCTCTTCATGAATGTGAACTCTATCTCTACCTTGCAATAATTTCTTACTTTGGTTTTGATTCATCTTGATTCTTATTTGATTAAATATACCTTAACATTACATGTGGTGATTTTCAATAAGATATTAAAACCTAGGTTGCACCTAGATGATACACTACCCCCTTCATCGCACTTTTGACTCCTATGATTATCCTTTTACCCTAATATTGTGCTCATGAAGTAGAGGGATCTCTCAGGTTTTAAACTCACTATGTATCCCCAAATTAGATCTCGAATGAGAAGATATGTAATGCTGAAATCCAACTTTCAAACCTAATATTCAACCTTTTTTTGTCTTGGGCCAACAATTTTCGATCTACGTCTAGGCGTCATCCCACTTATGCCTCTTATCTTATTTTTTATATTCTTTCTATCCTCCCTCACACCCGGGCTCACTATGGGACATGTGATCTTTGTGTTGTGGATCCATGATGGATCCAATAACCAAATGACTATCATTTATCCTGTGTACGGGATTACGACAACAACGAAGGATTCCTACCAGCTTAGTCTCCCCTCTCACTTTACCTACCTTTCCCCACTTTGTCCCATCACCTCAACCCCATTTTTACTACACAACCCCCACTCAACGGAAATGGGGAGTGAATGGCATTCGGGTGGTGAGAGAGGGTTGATGCCACTACTTGCTTTTCCCTCCTTTGGCCACTAACCTTACAAACCCTAGATACCTTAACTCACATACCCTCACCACCTATAAATGCCATCCCCAATCTTCCTTTAGATCCTCTTCATTAGTAATTCCTTTATCAAGACCTAATACCCCTTTCTACAACCCAAATGATGCTACCACCCTTGCACTACAGTTGGAAACCCTAACATGAGGAGGAAGATGACCCACATGGAGCTAAATAGAGGGATAATAACCCATATCACATAGTCCACAAGAGATGATTCCCCTCTTTTTCTCTCTATTACATGCTCACCTTCTTTTTGTCATGTGAATATAAGGGAGTCAAGGATAACCCACCAATGCACCACTCAAGCCCACATCCACACACTCTCCCTTTATGACTCCCTCTTTCTCTCATTGCTTATCTCCAATATGTGAGCATAGCTCAATGAATCCTAGAACATCACATGTCCTCTCAATCCCATACTCCTAGTCTGCATAGTAGTGTGCCTCATATAGCTCACAATCACTGTGCTTGGTGGTCATTTCTTGGATCTACCACCAACCATCCTCAATCATTCCCAACCATCCACGATGACCCACACTCTCCATTCCCCATGACAACACGTCATTGAAGGCCACTAACTGACACCCACCAAGGTCTGGTCCACAATGCCATCATTGGTCTGATAGGTGCCAAGCACTTGAGCTTTGGCCCACTCTCAGGTCATATGGGGTAATCATCTTGTTGGTATGTATGCCAATAGAGAAAGTCATGTGATGATTGTAATGGGATACTTTGTAAATGATTTGAATAATAATAAAGGTAGTTTTCGATCTATATGTTTTAACTATTTCTGAGATGATAGTGTAACATGATAGATGTCTGAAAAATTGTTTACTCGATGACATGTCCTTTTAGGTTAAGGACCTAAATGATGAGATCATACGAATGTTAAAAGTATACATTCTTGTTTAGTCCCTAGTCGGTTGTTATTGTGGAAATAACCATAGACATCAATAACACGAAAGACTAGATTGTATATTGATTGATGACAGAATCTCATTAGTCATGATATAGTGATATCAAACCAAGCACATAGGTACTTGTTACAGAACAAGTGCACCAGACAGACCCACTGTGAAAGTGACACATGGAACCATGATTTGGTAGTCACAGTCAGCTCTCACAGTTACGGTTGTGAGTGTGATTCTTCGACCTGAAATCACTACACTCAACACATGTCATTGGGTACACTTTGACATCATCAAACACAATCCTGAAACATGAGTTGTTATCAAGGTGAGGATTGGGTGACTTTGACACATGGGGCTTTTGAGGGGTGAGTGATAGATATGGGATTTGTCCCTCCTAAGATAGTTTGATGTCCATGGCCACTTGATGAGTAGGATTGAAAAAGGTATGTGCATGCATGTGTGAATCAATATGTGATATTGATGTCACACACATCTCGCTCAGTCTGTCCCGAGATCAAGGAAATAGATGAACGTTGAAAGGATCACTATACCATGCCTTGAGTTCATTCAGGACATTAGATACAAAGGAATTATACATTCACTGTAACACCATTCATAGATTGTAGGATTGAAAGTTGTTCTCCAACTTTCTATTTCACTTGGGTAGCACTGATGTGTGACTAGGCACCACTCTTTGCTTGTGAAGTCATAAGTGCTATGGACTTTCGTTGCCAACGTGAAATGGACGTGTAGGGTCAGACACAAAGGATTTAACCTGGGAGAGGAGTTTATCCAAAAATAATGTTTAGATTGATTACTAAAGGAGTTTCGTAGTTCAATTAAACACTCAGTTGATTGATAGCTCAAAATCATAGTGTTCAAGGTGTTGGACCAATTGATTAGTGTATTGGATTGATTGAAACTACAATTGATTGATTTTTCAAAGTCTGCACTCCCAACCGATCAGCTCATGTGATGAACCGATCAGCTCAGGTTGGTGAACTGGTCAGCTCAATTGACGAGTCGATCAACTCATGTGTCAATGAAATGATTGGCTTAATTTTTGAACCAGTCGATTCGTGTGACCAACCGAGATCGTTTGGAAAGTCAGAAGATTCTTTTTGCAAAAACATATTTGTTTCACTTGTACAAATTTGATTTGGACAAGGACTAATATTTTCTTAGTCGGTAACAAATATGAAAGTTAATTCGAGTTGGACTAGGACCATGAACCGATTGGATCATGCTTGAACCGATCGACTCAAGTGCCCCGACCCATCGGTTCAGGTGTGAACTGATCGGCTCAGGTCCTCCACCGACCGTTTCATTCTTGAAACGATCAGTTCAGCTGGCGCAATTGGTTGTTTTGTGGAAAATCTCGAACCCTTCTACTCTTTCTTTAATCCCACATTTCCTAGGGTAGAGAACCCTATCCCATGACCCTCCTATATATATAGGGGTATTGGGGGCTTCTCAAAGTACAACGCAGAATACAAGTTGCTCTGCAAAGTTGTCGTTCTCTCTGGTTTTGGTAACTAAGAGAGCCCGAGCAAGTGCTACCTGATAAGGGAGGCACAGTAAGGGAAAGAACACTGTAGAAAAGTGACTGGTGGAAGGAGAGTGTGTTGGTGACTAGTACGCTGTCAGGAGGGTGCAAATCCTTCCAGTGCCTTGTGCGACAAGGCGATCGGAGTTCCAGGCAGTCTATGTGGACGACTGCATAGGCGAGAGACTTCTGCCGCTCGGAGGTCAGCTGTCAATCTCGATAGTCTCAGTGAGACCAGGAGCTGCACAAACACCGTCCAAGACCAGAGGTGAAGACCGTGCAAGCTGCGAGGTAATGTTGCCGAGCAAGCCTCGGGAGAAGGTACACCTCTACAAACCAACCTTCCTATTGTATAGATGTTGATGAGATTCCTTTATTCTGGGTTTGGGAGTAGAATTTTTTTTTTTCCGCCGCCTTTTTTGTCTCCCATAAAACCCAACAGTGGTATCAGAGCCACATCAACTGCTCTATACTTTAGGATTATCGATATGATCGATTTTGGTTTGTCGCCTTTATTTATTGCCTACGATGCGAATAAAATTGGCTTTATGTTTTTCCAATCCACAAATCCCAAAATACATATATGATATGTAAATATGAATGTAGTCGATACGCGTCACCCTTAAATGAGTTTTGTGGTGGATGTATAGCGTGGTTATGGCCAATAAACACTATGTGTGTGTGCTTGGTGGAATGTGGTTGATTGTATCTTGGCCTATGCACCAATTCCCTTCTCCTATTCCTGATGTAACTTGAGATACCTCGAGATTTCTTTCCTACCTTCCCCCCCCCGAATGTAACTCGATGTTTCCTTTTTCAAATATAAAATAGTATAGATATTTTATTTCCTATTATGTCAAAGAACGGAGGACAATCTGACGACAACTGAGACGATCGTTTCAAGGTATGAACTGATCAGTTGTCGATCACGACGAGCTGGTGGTGACCTCAGGATATGCACGACGACCAGTGAACCAATTGGCTAGAGGTGCCAGTCGATCGACTGGTGGCACCCAACTGACCGACCTGATGGCGAACTGATCAATCATGGAGATGAGTTGATCAAACCCAGAACGGCGAAGCATAGAGTTCATCTTGTACAAGTTGCATGTGATGTGGACCTAGATGACCGTGATTCCTCTTGGCTCAGGGAATCACATTAGGATGGCCATAAGCATTACTTTTATCATTTCACATGGTTTCTGTGGGATATAGCATGTATAAGATACTTACTATATATTGTGGTGATTGGATAAGTATATGTACCTATATAAAACCAAATCCTTCATTAAATATTAAAGTTTTAGATGCCTTCCAAATATGACACACGTGAAAAGCTTGATCAGCCAAGTGTGGGCACACCCTAGCGTGGTACACTGTCTATCTCGTGGAAGCGTGAAGGATGGATATGTGGGTATGCCCTATAAGGGTTCATATTCATCGTGTTGGTTTTGGGTCAGACTTAAAAAGGTGACCTAGATAGGATCTAGCATCTTGAGGAATGGAGGTGATCATGGCAAGGAGTTGCACATGACATCTTTCAAGAGTTGCATATGTTGTAATTGGCAAGAGTTGCCTACCTGCAAGATCTGAGTTATGGGTGACAGCCCTAGCTGGTCCATGACTCAAAGGATTTTAGGATCTTGACCCACTAGGAGATTGTACGCTGCAATCTTCTGAATTGATGGTGAGGGTTGTCAATTTGAATCAAAATAGTGGGAGCGGTAATTAATTAAAGGCCTAATTAACTACTATCAAATTTTATTCAAATCAAATCAAATCAAAAGGAGTTTTGACAAATGCAATTTTCACTTGTAGAATGGAAAAAGAATCATCTTTTAAAATGGGAAAATTAATTGAGAATGAATTCCATAACTGGTTGGCGACTATGAGAAGTGTTTTGCACAATCCAGATATATCGGTAGCCTTTGAATCCACTCTATGTATGCTTAAGAAGAAGGATAGTGCATTGATAGAGATCAATGACATAGGTAAGGGAGAGAAGGGTTTGCTCACCAAAACAAATTCTTTTGCACTCAAAACATGGAGAGGATAGAAGGAACGATGGAAGAAGAAGCGAGAGATAGAGATATCTACTTCTGGTGTATACATGATAGAGATTAACTTTACTACTTCTTTGTCATGGGTACTTGATACCGGATGCATATCTCACATTTGTTCAAATGTGAAGGATCTGAAGAGAAGTAGGCCTTTGGGGAAATGCGAGGCTAAACTACGTGTTGACAATGGGGCAAGAGTTTCCTCTAGCGTCGTAGGAACCTATGAGTTAACTCTACCTAGTGGGTTAATAATAGAGTTGAAGAACTGCTATTATGTACCTGGCATAAATAGGAATATCATTTCCATTTCTTATTTAGACAAGGATGGCTTTGAATTTCTTATTAACAATGGAAAGTGTTCCATTTCAAAAGATGGGATTTTTTATGGAAGTGACCCAATGTCTTATGGTCTATACTTGATAGATCTAGAGACTAGTGTATACAACATAAACACCAAAAGACAAAAACTCAACAACTCAAACAAAACATATCTTTGGCATTGTCGACTAGGGCACATAAATGAGAAGTGCATCTCTAGACTCCATAAAGATGGTTATCTAGACTCTTTTGATTATGAATCAATAGAGACATGTGAATCTTGTTTGTTGGGAAAGATGACAAAGACTCCCTTTTCAGGTAAAGGTGAGAGAGCTAGTGATCTATTAGGACTCATACATACTGATGTATGTGGGCCTTTTAGAATTAATGCCAGAAATGGGTATCAGTGCTTCATTACGTTCACTGATGACTTCAGTAGGTATGGCTATGTGTACCTGATGAAACATAAGTTAGAGACCCTTGAAAGGTTCAAGGATTTCATGAATGAAGTACAGAACCAACTTGGTAAAAGTATTAAAGCACTTCAGTCCGATCGAGGTAGAGAATACTTAAGCCAAGAGTTTGAGGACCTTCTGCGAGCCCATGGTATAGTATCACAATGGACTCCACCTGGAACACAACATAACGGTGTGTCTGAAAGAAGGAATCACACTTTACTGGGTATGGTGCGATCAATGATGAGTTTTGCTGGTCTTCCGATTTCCTTCTGGGGTCATGCTCTTAAAACCGCCGCGTTTACACTTAACCGAGTACCGTCTAAATCGGTTCAAAAGACACCATATGAGATATGGCACAGGAAGCATCCCAATTTGACTTTTATTAAGATTTGGGGTTGTGAGGCTTACGTCAAGAAAATGTTTCCTGATAAGCTTGTACCCAAGTCCGATAAATGTTATTTTTTTGGTTACCCCAAGGAAATGAGGGGATACTATTTATACCACCCTACTAACAAAAAAGTGTTTGTTACTAGGACAGTTGTGTTCCTAGAAAAGGAATTTATTTCCATAGGAAACAGTGGGAGGAAAATAGAGCTTGAAGAGGTTCATGCCCAACAAGAAAACATTGAACCGGTAGATGTACAAGAGGAACAAAGAGATTCATAAGGTGTTGTGGAATCTCAGTCTCCTCAAGTAATACAAGGACCTCATAGATCTAGTAGGACATGCCTTGAACCTTGTGACTTAGGAAGGCAGTGAGTTGATCATATATGATGATCCAACTACCTATCTAGAGGCTATGGAGGGACAAGATTCTGATAAATGTCTTGAGGCCATGAAATCCGAGATGGAATCCATGTATTCCAACAAAGTATGGACTTTGGTGGAACCACGTGAAGGGGTAAAACCCATAGGGTGCAAGTGGGTCTTCAAGAAGAAGACCGACATGGATGGAAATATGCAAACTTATAAAGGTAGACTGTTTGCAAAGTGTTTCCAACAAGTTCAAGGTGTTGACTATGACGAAACTTTTTCTCCAATTGCCATGATTAAGATCATCAAGATCATGCTTGCTATTGCGGCCTACTATGACTATGAGATTTGGCAAATGGATGTTAGAATTGTATTCCTTAATGGGAATATAAATGAGGATGTGTACATGACACAACCTGAAGGTTTTGTAGATCCAAAGAATGCCAATAAAGTCTATAAGCTGCAAAGGTCAATCTATGGATTGAAACAAGCATCTCGGAGGTGGAATCTTCGATTTGATGAAGAAGTCAAAGTGTTTGGATTTATTAAAAATGAAAATGAACCTTGTGTGTACAAGAAGGTTAGTGGGAGCATGACCACATTCCTCATATTGTGTGTAGATGACATACTATTGATGGGGAATGATGTCTTAGCCTTAGAGAAGGTAAAGACTTGGCTTGGGAATACTTTCTCAATGAAGGACTTAGGAGAAGCATCCTACATTCTAGGTATTAAGATCTATAGAGATAGATCTAAAAGGCTTCTCGAACTAAGTCAAAGCACGTACATTGACAAAGTGCTGAAACAGTTCAACATGGAGAACTCACAAAGAGGCAACATCCCCATGCTACATGGAGTCACCATATCTAGGGCTCAATGTCCCCAATCTTGTGAAGAGAGGAAGCATATGAATGCGATCCCATATGCATCAGCCATCAAATCCATCATGTACGCTATGTTGTGCACATGCCCAGATGTCTCGTATGCCCTCAACATGACGAGCAGGTACCAGTCAGATCTCGTGGATGCTCACTGGACAGCCGTAAATAACATCCTCAAGTACTTGTGAAGGAATAAGGATCAATTCCTTATATACGGCGGCGAGGAAGAACTGGTTGTAAGAGGTTACACTGATGCAAGCTTCCAAACCGACAAAGATGATTACAGATTGCAATCAGGATTTGTATTTTGCCTAAACAATGGAGCTATGAGATGGAAGAGTTCCAAGCAAGAAATAGTTGCCGATTCTACTACAGAGGTCGAGTATATTGCTGCTTCACATGCAGCAAAGGAAGATGTGTGGATTAGGAAGCTCACCACTGAACTTGGTGTAGTTCCTAGTAGCTGTGATGAAATTGAGCTTTATTGTGACAATAATGGTGCTTTTGCTCAAGCTAAGGATCCTAGATCACATCAGCGGTCTAAGCACATACTGCGGCGCTTCCATCTCATATGAGAGATCGTATAGTGAGGAGATGTGAAGATTTGGAAAGTACCAACTGAAGACAACATAGTTGATCCACTGACGAAGGCCCTTTCTCAGTAGAAGCATGATGGTCATGCTAGGTCACAAGGACTGAGGTTCCTAGGTGACTAGCTCTAAGTGCAAGTGGGAGTTTGTTGGTATGTATGCCCATAGAGCAAGTCATGTGGTGATTGTAATGGGATACTTTGTAAATGATTTGAATAATAATAAAGAAAATTTCTAATCTATATGTATTAACTTTTTCTGAGATGATAGTGTAACATGATAGATGTCTAAAGAATTGTTTACTTGATGATATATGCTTTTAGGTTAAGGACCTAAACGATGAGATCATACAAATGTTAAGAGTATACATTCTTGTTTAGTCCCTAGTCGGTTGTTATTGTGGAAATAACCATAGACAACAATAACACTAAAGACTAGATTGTATATTGGTTGATGAAAGAATCTCATTAGTCATGATATAGTGATATCAAACCAAGCACATAGGTACTTATTAGAGAACAAGTGTACCGGACAGACCCATCGTGAGAGTGACATATGGAACCATGATTTGGTAGTCACAGTCAGCTCTCACAGTGATGGTGGTGAGTGTGATTCTTCAACCTAAAATCACTACACTCAACACATGTCATTGGGTACACTTTGACATCATCAAATGCAGTCCTGAAACATGGGTTGTTATAAAGGTGATGATTGGGTGACTTTGACACATGGGGCTTTTGAGGGGTGAGTGATATATATGGGATGTGTCCCTCCTAAGGGAGTTTGATGTCCATGGCCACTTGATGAGTAGGATTGAGAAAGGCATGTGCATGCATGTGTGAATCAACATGTGGTATTGATGTCACACACATCTCACCCAATCTGCTCTTAGATCAAGTAAATGAATGAACGTTGAAAGGATGACTATACCATGCCTTGAGTTAATTTAGGAAATTAGTGACAAAGGAATGATACATTCACTATAACACCATTCACAGATTGTAGGATTGAAAGTTGTTCTCCAACTTTCTATTTCACTTGGGCAGCACTGATGTGCGACTAGGCATCACTCTTTGCTTGTGAAGTCATAAGTGTTATGGACTTTCACTGCCAACGTGAAATGGACCTGTAGGGTCACACACAAAGGATTTAACCTGGAAGAGGAGTTTATCCACAGACGATGTTTAGATTGATTACTAAAGGAGTTTCATAGTTCAATTAAACACTCAGTTGATTGATAGCTCAAAATCATAGTGTTCAAGGTGTTGGACCAATTGATTAGAGTATCAGATTGATTGAAACTGCAATTGATTGATTTTGCAAAGTCTGAACTCCCAATTGATCGGCTCAGGTGATGAACTGATTGGCTCAGGTTGGTGAACCGATCGGCTCAAGTGGTGAGTCGATCAGCTCATGTGTCAATGAAATGATCTGCTCAATTGTTGAACAGGTCGATTCGTGTGACCAACTGAGATCATTTGGAAAGTCAGAAGACTCTTTTTGCAAAAACATATTTGTTTCACTTGTACAAATTTGATTTGGACATGGTCTAATATTTGATTAGTCAGTAACAAACATGAAAGTCAATTCGAGTTGGACCAGGACCATGAACCGATCGGCTCATGCTTGAACCGATCGGCTTCGGTGCCCCAACCGATCGGTTTAGGTGTGAACCGATCGACTCAGGTCCCCAGCCGACCGTTTCATACTTGAAACGATCGATTCAACTAGTGCAGTTGGTTGTTTTGTGGAAAATCTCGAACCCATCTACTCCTGCTTTAATCCCGCATTGCCTGGGGTAGGGAACCCTTTACCATGACCCTCCTATATATAGGTGTATTGGGGGCTTCTCAAAGTACAACTCAGAACACCCGTTGCTCTGCAAAGTTGTCATTCTCTCTAGTTTTGGTAACTGAGAGAGATCGAGCAAGTGCTACCCAATAAGGGAGGCACAACAAGGGAAAGACAACTATAGAAAAGCGACTGGTGGCAGGAGAGTGTGTCGACGACTAGTACGCCGACAGGAGGGTGTGACTCCTTCCGGTGCCTTGTGCGACAAGGCGATTAGAGTTCTAGGCAGTCTGTGTGGACGACTGTGGAGGCGGGAGACTTCTGTCGTTCGGAGGACAGCTATCAATCCTGACAGTCCCGGTGAGACCAGGAGCTACACAGACACCGTCCAAGACTGGAGGTGAAGACTGCGCAAGCCGTGAGGTAATGTCGCCGAGCAAGCCTCAAGACAAGGTGTAACATCCCTGACCTAGGTTATGTACTAACCCTAGGTGTTTTGCCTAATTAAGTTGATTAGATGCTTGCTCTTATACTTTGAAAAGTAATTAAGGCTTTTGAGGAACTTATATTTCAATTTCAGTCCTTTTTTAATAATGTTGAAACATTGTTTTGTTACTTTTGGACTAAAGTGCAAATTACCCAAGTTGAGGGGTTAACTTGCAAATTACACATGAGAAAATGTTCCTATGATGTTGAGACATCATAGGAATGAATATGATGAAGTGGTAAGGATTCGACAAGCTTGGGCACCAAGATAAAGCTTGTAGGGAAATCTTTGTGCATTAAAACCTAGTTTTGGTGTAATGTGCAATTTACCCAAAACCTAGGGTTCAATATGAAAAATACCACCTCTAGAGGGTCTCTCCTGTTTCTTGGCATCAATTAGAGAAAAGAAAATGAGAGGGGAGCCTCATTTTAATTATCATGGAGAAGAGAGAATCTTGACCATAAAATAATCAAGATTTAAGCATATATGGGACTTTAATTTAATTTAATGCAAAAAGAAATAAATTAATTGAGGAGCCCTTCAACCAAAAGTTGAAGGATGTGTTTGCAATAAGTTGGACGAGCTTGTTCCTTGCTTGGGTACAAAAAGATCTTGGTTGAGTGGAAGCCAACTCACATTATCATAATAAAAAGAATATCCACTAAAAGGATGGATATTAATATAAAACTCTTTAACGTGCTTCGTTTCATTTCCATTAATTCTTGGATAATGGAGAAGTTTTGCAAGAATAATAATGTGGCTTTGTGGCAAAGAAATGGGGGAGGTTTTTGTGGAAATATTTTTGGAATTAAAGATAATAATTCTCTTATTCCTCTTTCCTTGAAAACCCATATACACATCCATTATACTCATCCTTTTCCAATAACACCCAAGGCTTGTTTCCTTAGTTTTTTCTCTTAACACCTTGCTTTGGCCAACCAAGAAGAGCTCTGGAGTAGGGGAAGGACGACCAAACCTGTTGGTAAGTTTTGATCGTCTTCTACTTCGGATTCATGGTGGAAACCCTAAAGCAAATGGTTAATTATTGGTTTTCCTCATCCGATTCTCAATCCTAGCAAGCTTGCTCATCCAATAACTCAAGGATGGACCTTGGACAGCTGCTGGAACTCATCCACCATTAAAGCCATGGATCTTGGAGCTTGAGATTAGTTCTAGAGACGGGTTTTATAACTCAACCCTTAAGCATTAGTATTGCACTCTTTTCTACAATAATCGTTGGTTACCATTCTTCTTTGATACTCTTTTGAGTTCTTGCTAAAACTTCTGTGAAGAACAACAATTGTTCTTGGTTGAACAGAGGAAGACAAAGATGACATCATCATAGATGATTATCCAAAGAACTACTTTACCAAACTGTTTCAAATCTTAGCTCAAACGGTTTCCCAAACCATTTGGGAGTAAAAGGTTTCAAACCATTTGGAATGAAACGGTTTCATTAAACTGCATAGAAGCAAATGGTCCAAGACCATTTGGTGGCATTGACCAAGCGTTGACCGTTTGGAGATCTGTTGAAAATAATGTATATTATTGACCAATCAATTATAATTGATTATCTCTAATTGGTTCACTAATTGAATGACCTGGTTAATGATGATGTGATGGGCAAATGGTCTCAAGACCATTTGGAGGTCATCCAAATGATCCCAAGACCGTTTGGGGGTCACCCAAGACCATTTGGAGGTCTAGGGTTGACTATGGTTAGGTGTTTGAAGATCTAAAGGTACTAAGTTGAAGTGCAATTAATTTATGTTTTGTTGATCAATCCAATGATCCAAACCCTAATTGGTTGACTTGGATTTTGATGTTGACATGGGAAAACAGTCTCAAGACTGTTTGGAGGTCATCCAAATGACCCCAAGACCATTCGGGGTCAGGTCATGATCAATTTGGATGATGATTCAATGGTTTCAAAAGTAACCAACCTCACATTGATTAATGTTGAAGGATCATCGATTCCAAACCCTAATCCAACTGATTCAAACCCTAATTGATGATTAATTGAGCGCCAACTGAGGGTCAAATCAGTTGAAGGTTGACCTAATTAACTCAATTGAAACATGGTGATATGTCCAATTGATGAGTAGTTCCATAGATTCAATGGTTGAAGGAACCAACATTGGAAACCCTAATTTAATTGGAGTGGTTGAGACCCTTTTTGGTCCTTGCGGTTTTGAGGAGGTTTGGACCAAACGGTATCAAGACCGTTTGGCACCAAATAGTCTCAAGACCGTTTGGGACCAAACGATCCCAAACCGTTTGAGCTCATGCATTTTCAAAATGTTACTTTAGCAAACGGTCTCAAAAGTCAACTTTGGGCAAATGGTCTTCACCACCTACTCTCCTAAACGGTTTCAAGTATGTAACCAAGACCGTTTGGAGGTTATTTGAGTAAGATCGGTTGAGGTTTGTTTTAGTCAAGACCGTTTGGGGTCTATATGACCAAGACCGTTTGGTGGATAATTAACCAAAACTGCATGGCTACTTAAAGTGGTCAAAGGATAAGTTGATCAATTGACTAATACATGATGTAATCAAAGGTGATTATAGTGTTTGTATCCTAATAATCTAGGGTGATTAGTACCCTTTAAATAATCAAGCATTAATGATCATGGTGATAAAGACATAACCCATGATGTCAATTCTTCTTCAAGATTAAGTTGACTTAGGTTAATCAAGACAAAAATAAACACCATCTTATGGAATATGAGAGAGAAAAGACCTCCTACATGAATGATAATCATGTAGTGGACTTTCTTTATGAATGTATGTCTAATTCAGGTATGATCCTGTAACGACAATGACCTGGGTTATGAGGTAACCCTATTTGTTTTGGCTAATAAAGTTGCTTATAAATTTTATATAATCCTCTATGGATCTTTTATATCATGTGACACACTTATGTTTCGAGTTTGGTCCCAATTGAATGTTGTTTGAGCAATTTTCCTTTATTTTGGACCAAAGTGCAATTTACCCAGGTTGAGGGGTTATATTGTAATATGTCACATGTTGAACGTGACTTATATGTTTTAGCATCATAATAGAGAAAATGATGCTAAGTGGTGGCTTGTGGAAAGCCTAAATTCCAAGTTTGAACTTATTTGAACAATGTTGGTGCATTGTGCACCAATTTTGGTACAAATTGTAATTTACCCAAAATGTGGGTTGATATGCAAATTACCACCTCTAGAGTGTCCCTCCTACCTCCTAGTATCATTTATATGAGAGAGAATGAATGAGACACCATGTTTGAATCAATTATGAGTGATGGTAATCTTGGTGATGAAATGACCAAGAAAATGGTTGAATATGAAAGCTTAACTTGAGTTGTATCAAGATGAAAAGCTTATATATGAGTGCCTATCGGCCAAGGAGCCCAAGTAGGTGTCCCATATCGTTTTGTGAACTCTTGGAAAAGTCCATATCGTGCAATGCACCTCAAGGAGGTGAGGTGTGACGGCCAACAAGTTTCCTTAGAAAAAGTGTATCGACTTGACTTAAAATAGTGATTAAACCTAGATAACTTATCCAAATGGATAAGTAATGGACGAATTTGCATCTCAAGATGATCCTAAAACTTTTTTCAAGACAAAATAAATGTTTATGCATGCATGTACACGTGTCACCCATGCAGGACACGGGGCACCTACTAGCTCAAAAAGTTGACACCTCATTTTTACTTTCCTTCATGAACAACAAGTATATTTACCCCTAGTTTCACCCCTTGGTGCAATTTTTCGACCCTTACCACCCTCCTACACTAAGTTATCGTGCATATAGCTCCCATATTGTGAAGAGATTCTGTGGTATCGTGCATGAGCCTTGGTATATCGCCCATGGCAAGAGCATATCGCCCAAGTAGGTGATATTGACCATATAGGGTGATATCGGCCATAGAGTGAAGTTTTGACTCCAAATGAGTGTCATATCGTCCCAGTGAGTTCCATATCGTGCACGAGGGGTGGCATATCATGCAAGGACACTAGTATATCGTGCAAAGGTGTTAAGGAGCAAGAAGGAGCTCATACTTAACCCTAAGGTGAGGATAAGGTCATCTTCAACCTTGGATTGAAGCATGAATTTAGGGTTTTGATCTTCCTTTCTTTTCTTCTTCACCAATTGCTTGTCCATGGTGATTCTTTGCATATAGAGGAGTTGTGAAGTCCATCTTCAACCTTAGGAACGTGGAGCTTTGGAGCTTGGAGCTTTGAAGTCGTTCTTAAGGCGGGTTTTATAACTTGAACTCAACCATGTTATTATTCTTCACCTAAATTGTTATAATTAGTGAAATACTTTTAATTCTGAAATTTCCTGAAATAGTTGATGAAATTATGAGTTCTAGTAATTTCTTAGACCTGTTTCCATGAACTATAACAGTTATAACAATGGTCTAGAGCTTGAATACGATGGTATCACCTTATAAAAGTGATATCGGGTGCAAGCACACAAGAAAGCACCTTTAACCCGATATGATGATGCACCTACTTCACTTGAACGATATGGATATGAATGAATACATTGTTGCATGATATGGGGGTTTAGTATACACCTCTTGCACGATAGGGAGTCAAGTATAGACTCCATACACGATACAAGGTTGAATGAATACTTAAACGTTGACATGAAACCCTAATTTGGGTAACCCGATATAAGTGAAGTATAACAATTGCTATTGCACGACATGGTTGCACGATACTCAACCCTAGATGATATGGTAACCCTAACCCGTCATGGATAACCCTATATGGTGACTAGCCCGATAGGGTGATTGAATGTACTTCTAGCCCGACATGGTGATGGTTTGATACTTCATAAGTATCATGGGAGAGACATACATACACCTTGTACCCGATATGATGTCAAGAAGATACATCATGCCTGATATGGAGACAAGTACAAATCCTAACCTGATATGGTGATTGTTCATACACCTCCAACCCAAGACACCTTGTAAAGGTGAGAGTAAGACACTCTTAGGAGTAATGAGTGTAACACCAAGTAATGATATGACTGATACCTTGATAGGTGAAACACCTAAAGTGGTTGATAATGGTTAATCATGTATCAACAATGTCTCAACCTGAGATGAGTCCATATCAATTGATGATGGTTGGACAATTCAAATGTATGACTCATGATCAATACACTATAGAATAAATGTGATGGGCTAGTGCATAAAGTATTAAGATGGGAAATACCCTAATACAAGATAAGTTGATGAACTTAAGTAAGTTAAAAGTGATGAGGGAAGTGATACATCAAGACATGATATATATCACATCCAGCACTCCAAGGTTGATGTACCTTGATGCACCTTAAATCCAATATACTTGGATAAGTAACACATGAAGTGTGTTATGTCAATTGTTACATTGAGATGTAATAAGTTTAATGCACTTTGATAAGTGTGGGCTAACACACCTTGAGAAAGGGGTTAATCCAAGTTGATAAAGTATGATGTAATCATACCCTAATAAGGATGAGAGAGGAACTCATACCTTGTGTTGATGATTCATTTAATGATAAATGATGAGAATAAATAAGTATTATTGAATACTTATGATATAAATGTATGCTCCTAGATATGTGGAGCAATGAATTAGGGTTTGGATTGTTAATATGAACTTGAAATCCTATTTGACTATAAAGGGAAACCCTAACCCTAATAGTTGTTGCCTAGTGAGAGGTGACAAGATGTTTAATGGGCCTTGTGAGCCAGTGGATAGTTGTTGCCTAGTAAGAGGTGATAAGATGTTTAATGGCCTTGTGAGCCATGTGGATAGTTGTTGCCTAGTGAGAGGTGACAAGATGTTTAATGGGCCTTGTGAGCCATGTTGATAGTTGTTGCCTAGTGAAAGGTGACAAGATGATTAATGGGCCTGGTGAGCCATGTGAATAATTGTTGCCTAATGAGAGGTGACAAGATGTTTATAAAAGTCTCATGTAAGGAATGGTAATGTGGAAAATAAACTAAGGGAAATGGAAACCAATAACTTCATAATAATAATAAATGGTTATAATAATAATGAAATCTTGATCATACATGCTTTATGTTTATAGCCAAATAAGAGCTATAGTGTTTTAAATATGCTTAAAGGAGATAAGAGGAACACTTGTAGTACTTAAAGAATGTGAATTGATATGATGGCTTGCCCCAAGGTATAATTCCTAGTAAAAGGATGTGATAACCAATGATGAATTTAAGGGATTGATATCCCATAACGAATGTGTAATCAGGAGTGGTTAGAGTCCACTGTCTGGCTGTGTAATCAAGATTGGTTAAAGTCCAATACCTGGCAGAGGCATGAATCTTCTAATCAGGAGTGGTTAGAGTCCACTGCCTGGCTGGGTAATCAGGATTGGTTAAAGTCCAATACCTGGAAGAGGCATGAAGCCTATAATCACAAGATTGGTAATAATCCCAATACCTGGCTATTAATCACTGGATCGGTAAAGTCCAATACCAGGCTATTCACAGGATTGGTAATAACCTCAATACTTGGTTGTTAATCACTGGATTGGTAGAGTCCAATACCAGGTTGTACACATAATTGGTAATAACCCCAATACCTGGTTGTTAATCACAAGATTGATAGAGTCCAATACCAGGTTGTTCACAGGATTGGTAATAACCCCAATACCTGGTTGTTAATCACTGGATTGGTAGAGTCCAATACCAGGCTGTTCATAGGATTAGTAATTATCCAAATACCTGGTTGTTAATCACTGGATTGGTAGAGTCCAATTACCAGGTTGTTCACAGGATTGTTAATAACCCCAATACCTGCCTATTAATCACTGGATTGGTAGAGTCCAATACCAGGCTATTCACAGGATTGGTAATAACCCCAATACTTGGCCATTAATCACTGGATTGGTAGAGTCCAATACCAGGTTGTTCACAAGATTGGTAATAACCCCGATACCTAGCTGTTAATCACTGTATTGGTAGAGTCCAATACCAGGTTGTTCACAGTGTTGGTAATATCCAACACCTGGCTATTATCAAAGGATTGGCATAGTCCAATGCCTGGAATGTTTGCAAAGGATTGGCATAGTCCAACGCCTAGAATGGTTGCATATGATTGGCATAGTCCAATCCTTGCACATGATGTGATGATGTATACTCACGTGACTAGTACAATTCAATATCTGATTAGCAGATTGGTTGAGGCCAACAGATAGAAATGAGAGTGATTCATGGATGACATACCATGATAATGAGCCTCACAGGATAAGCTCGAGATAGTATGATGAGTAAATGATATACATGTTCTTCATATTCCTTATAAAATGAGTAGATGATTTACTACTCTGTCATAGATAGTGGCAATGCTTAAAAAGATGAGAATGTTCTAAACTGCTTATCCTCTACTCAGTTTAATATTATTTAACAGTTATAATAGCATTGTTGGTGGAGAGTTATATCTCTCGCTAGGGTAATTTTCAATTGTCTCACCCCCGTGGGATCCAACATTTTTAGCTGGACAAGCACGGAGGAGGTTGAGAACATCTTGCAGAGGAAGAACATCAGCAGCAGCAGGGACATCAGTGACAACTCAGGTTGAGTGTACTGTCAGTCATGTTTTGTAGATAGAAGTCCTATGTGTCTTTTCTGTACTCTCAGGTCCTTGGAGTTGGTTTGTTATGGTTTCATGAACGATCTGAGGTTTTGTCTTGGAAGCCTCGAGGTTTTTATGTTGCTTCATTATATGTTTTGACAAAGCGACTGTTATATGATATCCTCAAGAAGAGATGGTACAATGTATGTACAATGTGAGCAATGATGTATATAAAGTTTTGGTTCTTCCTTAAAGAGTTTTTCTAGAAATGGATCTCTTTGCAAGATGGTTTTAATTTTTAGTGATTTTTGTTATTCCGTTGTTTATGTTTATTCTGCTTAATTAGTAATGATTTGTTTGTCAGTTTGGTGACTATCGTTATAAGTTTGGTACGTTCGATGAGTCTATAGAGACATAGGACTAAGGTGTTGAGTCTGTGTTAATGTCCTCCAGTATTCCCTATAGTCACTTCTTCTTATGCAGAAGAAAGGGTGAAGTTTAAAAATGACTGGAGAATACGAGGAACACATTGCTGAGAGAAATATTGTTGGACCAGGAGAGGGTGCAAGGGACCAGGCAAGAGAAGAACGAGCGCCTAAGAATTCCCATCTTGACCCAATCAGGATAGAGAATACTACTTTTTATGCTCTTGTGAGGCAAGTTAGGACAACAGTGATGAATATAATAGACTGGATACTAGCATTACAACCTAGGTTACCAGTCCTTAATACAGAAACTTTGGGCTTTGAAAGGATTCTGAAATGACATAGTCATGTTGGAACAGTGGAAAATGTGGGAAAGATTAACATATGGCGAGAAAGTAGACTCTACCATAAGTTTAGACACATAAGTTTAGATATATAGTACATCTGTGATGGTAATGCCCAAGAAGAGGCAATAAGCTAAGAATTAAGGTAAGGTCTCTATAATTTTAGAGACATTTGCTTAATTGTTCTAAAAAGCCAAAGTTTTTGGTGCCACCAGTGCAATAAATGCCTAGTGTTCCAAGGCAAGAGCCACTATGTAAATACAAAAGTCCTAACTTTCCACCTATAAGAACCCATGGCTTAGCTTATACATCGGTAATGAGACCGATAAGACTATGGTATGAGGATAAGACATGAACATGTTAAGCATACTAAACTCTTTTATTCGAAAAGAATGGAGTAAATGACTCAACAACCAAGGTAGACTCGGCATGGCTTACGAAAGTTACAACCTAATAGTGTAAAAAGGCAAAAGAAACAACATGAAACAGCTAGACTCTATGTTTAAGTCAACCAGATGTGGTGGATGACTGTGAGGGATGACAGTCAGATAGAGCTTTCTCATTCTGATATGTCTTCTCTAGATTTTATCTGATAATTATAAGAAGGTATTTGATGTTGAGCTTCCTTTAATTAGTCCCATGAGGACATGAGTAAGAGATAAGAAGGATGAGAACCTATATTTAGATTAATATTATCTTATATGTTTTGAAAATTTTCTCTTCATGTAGAAAAGGAAGAGATGTAAAAGAAACACCCAGAGAAAATCTGAGATACTCAGTAGTAAAATTTAAAGAGATGTTAAAAGTATGAAACATAATATAAAACGAATACATACTACCTAATTTCAGTTCTTGAATACCCTGGCCAGGTATTCATTTATTGAAGGCAAGGTAAGTATGACATATTTAGATTGTTATCTTTTTGATTACTCTGATCAAGTAGTCATTCTAAAACAATCTCAAGAGTTTAAAGAAGAAGGAGATGTGGCATGGATATTTCTGCCACATTCTAATCAATATATGAAGGAATTTGATTTACTCATAAGTCAACTTATAAACAAAAATGAGGATGTGATGTGTTATTAACACATGTGTTAGATACCAAGGTAAGGAATTTTGGTATCTTAGAAACATCAGGCTATCTTATGATAGTTACATGGAATGGTTAATTGTGGAATCAGTCCAGTTATCTAATGTAGTATGGACATCATATGTTAGGGGTTTATGCTCTGCATAAACATAACATTGATGAGAATGATTTACTTGAAGGAATAATTGTAAAATATAACAATAATGTTTGTCAAATGAGATTAACGAACAACCTCTATCTGAGTGAGAAAAGTGTTACCTGACCCAGAATTAACTACGTAGTTGATAATGAAAAGACAGTGAAGCATGTATCCTATGTGTTTGATTCCATGGGATTTTTGTAAAAGAACTTTGTATTCATCAAAGTTCTATGGTGTCTCTGTAACAATGAGATGATTATGTGGATACTTGATGATATAATGAATGAATAATATATGTCTCCATTTATCTGAGATTTCGGGGACGAAATCCTTGTTAGGGGTTTATAACTTGTAATGACCCTGACCTAGGTTATGAGGTAACCCTATTTGTTTTGGAAAATAAAGTTTCTTAGAACTTTAATATAACCCTCTAAGGTGCTTTGTTATCATGTGACACACTTATGTTTCGAGTTTGGTCCCGATTGAATGTTGTTTGAGCAATTTTCCTTTGTTTTGGACCAAAGTGCATTTACCCAAGTTGAGGTGTTATATTGCAATATGTCACATGTTGAACGTGCCTTATATGTTTTAGCATCATAATAGAGAAAATTATGCTAAGTGGTGGCTTGTGGAAAGCCTAAATTCCAAGTTTGAACTTGTTTGAACAATGATGGTGCATTGTGCACCAATTTGGTACAAATTTTAATTTACCCACAATGTGGTGTTGATATGCAAATTAACACCTATAGAGTGTCCCTCCTACCTCCTAGTATCATTTAGAGGAGATAGAATGAATGAGACACCATGTTTGAATCAATTATGAGTGATGGTAATCTTGGTGATGAAATGACCAAGAAAAGGGTTGAATATGAAAGCTTAACTTGAGTTGTATCAAGATGAAAAGCTTATATATGAGTGCCTATCGGCCAAGGAGCCCAAGGAGGTGTCCCATATCGTTTTGTGAACTCATGGTAAAGTCCATATCGTGCAAAGCACCTCAAGTAGGTGAGGTGTGACGGCCAACAAGTGTCCTTAGAAAAAGATTATCGGCTTGACTTAAAATAGTGATTAAATCAAGATAACTTATCCAAATGGATAAATAATGGACGAATTTGCATCTCAAGATGATCCTCAACCTTTTTTCAAGACAAAATAAATGTTGATGCATGCATGTACACGTGTCACCCATGCATGACACGTGACACTTACTAGCTCAAAAACTTGACACCTCATTTTTACTTTCCTTCATGAACAACAAGTATATATACCCCTAGTTTCACCCCTTGGTGCAATTTTGCGACCCTTACCACCCTCCTACCCTACGGTATCGTGCATAGAGCTCCCATATCGTGAAGGTATGCTATGGTATCGTGCATGGGCCTTGGGATATCTCCCATGGCAAGAGCATATCGCCCAAGTAGGTGATATTGGCCATATAGGGAGATATCGGCCATAGAGTGAAGTTTTGACTCCAAATGAGTGTCATATCGTCCAAGTGAGTACCATATCGTGCAAGAGGGGTGGCATATCGTGCAAGGACACTAGTGTATCGTGCAAAGGTGTTAAGGATCAAGAAGGAGCTCATACTTAACCCTAAGATGAGGATAAGATCATCTTCAACCTTGGATTTGAAGCATGAATTTAGGGTTTTGATCTTCCTTTCTTTTCTTCTTCACCAATTGCTTATCCATGGTGATTATTTGCATGTAGAGGAGTTGTGAAGTCCATCTTCAACCTTAGGAACGTGGAGCTTTGGATCTTGGAGCTTTGAAGTCGTTCATAAGGTGGGTTTTATAACTTGTACTCAACCATGTTATTATTCTTCACCTAAATTGTTATAATTAGTGAAATACTTTTAATTCTGAAATTTCCTAAAATAGTTGATGATATTATGAGTTCTAGTAATTGCTTAGACCTGTTGCCATGAACTATAACAGTTCTGACAAAGGTCTAGAGCTTGAAGATGATGGTATCACCTTATAAAAGTGATATCGGGTGCTAGCAAACAAGAAAGCACCTTTAACCCGATATGATGATGCACCTACTTCACTTGAACGATATGGATATGAATGAATACATTGTTGCACAATATGGGGGAGTAGTATACACCTCTTGCACGATAGGGAGTCAAGTATTGACTCCATACACGATACAAGGTTGAATGAATACTTAAAAGTTGACATGAAACCCTAATTTGGGTAACCCGATATAAGTGAAGTATAACAAGTGCTATTGGATGACATGGTCACACGACATGGTTGCACGATAGGGTTGCACGATACACAACCCTAGATGATATGGTAACCCTAACCGTCATGGCTAACCCTAGATGGTGACTAGCTCGATAGGGTGATTGAATGTACTTCTAGCCCGACATGGTGATGGTTTGATACTTCATAAGTTTCATGGGTGACACATACATACACCATCTGCCCGATATGAGGTCAAGAAGATACCTCATGCCCGATATGGAGACAAGTACAAATCCTAACCCAATATGGTGAGTGTTCATACACCTCCAACCCAAGACACCTTGTAAAGGTGAGAGTAAGACACTCTTAGAGTAATGAGTGTAACACCAAGTAATGATATGACTGATACCTTGATAGGTGAAACACCTAAAGTGGTTGATAATGGTTAATCCTGTATCAACAATGTCTCAACCTGAGATGAGTCCATATCAATTGATGATGGTTGGAAAATTCAAATGTATGACTCATGATCAATACACTACAGAATAAATGTGATGGGCTAGTGCATAAAGATTAGGATGGGAAATACCCTAATACAAGATAAGTTGATGAACTTAAGTAAGTTAAAAGTGATGAGGGAAGTGATACATCAAGACATGATAGATATCACATCCAGCACTCCAAGGTTGATGTACCTTGATGCACCATAAATCCAATATACTTGGATAAGTAATACATGAAGTGTGTTATGTCAATTGTTACATTGAGATGTAATAAGTTTAATGCCCTTTAATAAGTGCGGGCTAACATACCTTGAGAAAGGGGTAAAGCCAAGTTGATAAAGTCTGACGTAATCATACCCTGATAAGGATGAGAGAGGAACTCATACCTTATGTTGATGATTCATTTAATGATAAATCATGAGAATAAATAAGTATGATTGAATACTAATGATATTAATGTATGCTCCTAGATGTGTGGAGCAATGAATTAGGGTTTGGATTGATAATATGAACTTGAAATCCTATTCGGCTATAAAGGGAAACCCTAACCCTAATAGTTGTTGCCTAGTGAGAGGTGACAAGATGTTTAATGGGCCTTGTGAGCCAGTGGATAGTTGTTGCCTAGTGAGAGGTGACAAGATGTTTAATGGCCTTGTGAGCCATGTGGATAGTTGTTGCCTAGTTAGAGGTGACAAGATGTTTAATGGGCCTTGTGAGCCATGTGGATAGTTGTTGCCTAGTGAAAGGTGACAAGATGATTAATGGGCCTGGTGAGCCATGTGAATAATTGTTGCCTAATGAGAGGTGACAAGATGTTTATAAAGTCTCATGTAAGGAATGGTAATGTGCAAAATAAACTAAGGGAAATGGAAACCAATAACTTCATAATAATAAATGGTTATAATAATAATGAAATCTTGATCATACATGCTTTATGTTTATAGCCAAATATGGGCTATAGTGTTTTAAATATGCTTACAGGAGATAAGAGGAACACTTGTAGTACTTAAAGAATGTGAATTTATATGATGGCTTGCCCCAGGGTATAATGCCTAGTAAAAGGATGTGATTACCAATGATGAATTCAAGGGATTGATATCCCATAACGAATGTGTAATCAGGAGTGGTTAGTGTCCACTGTATGGAAGTGTAATCAGGATTGGTTAAAGTCTAATACCTGGTAGAGGCATGAAGGCTATAATCAAAGGATTGGTAATAACCCCAATACCTGGTTGTTAATCACTGGATTGGTAGAGTCCAATACCAGGCTGTTCACAGGATTGGTAATAACCCCAATACTTGGCTATTAATCACTGGATTGGTAGAGTCCAATACCAGGTTGTTCACAGGATTGGTAATAACCCCAATACCTGGTTGTTAATCACTGGATTGGTAGAGTCCAATACCAGGCTGTTCACAAGATTGTTAATAACCCCAATACCTGGTTGTTCATCACTGGATTGGTAGAGTCTAATACCAGACTGTTCACAGGATTGGTAATAACCCCAATACCTAGTTGTTAATCACTAGATTGGTAGAGTCCAATACCAAGCTGTTCACAGGATTGGTAATAACCCCAATACCTGGATGTTAATCACTGAATTGGTAGAGTCTAATACCAGGCTGTTCACAGGATTGGTAATAACCCCAATCCCTGGTTGTTAATCACTAGACTGGTAGAGTCCAATACCAGGCTGTTCACAGGATTGGTAATTACCCCAATACATGGTTGTTAATCACTGGATTGGTAGAGTCCAATAGCAGGCTGTTTATAGGATTGGTAATAACCCCAATACCTGGTTGTTAATCACTGGATTGGTAGAGTCCAATACCAAGATGTTCACAGGATTGGTAATAACCCCAATACCTGGTTGTTAATCACTGGATTGGTAGAGTCAAATACTAGGCTGTTCACAGGATTGGTAATAACCCCAATCCCTGGTTGTTAATCACTAGACTGGTAGAGTCCAATACCAGGCTGTTCACAGGATTGGTAATTACCCCAATACATGGTTGTTAATCACTGGATTGGTAGAGTCCAATAGCAGGCTGTTTATAGGATTGGTAATAACCCCAATACCTGGTTGTTAATCACTGGATTGGTAGAGTCCAATACCAAGATGTTCACAGGATTGGTAATAACCCCAATACCTGGTTGTTAATCACTGGATTGGTAGAGTCAAATACTAGGCTGTTCACAGGATTGGTAATAACCCCAATACCTGGTTGTTAATCACTGGATTGGTAGAGTCCAATACCAGGCTGTTCACAAGATTGTTAATAACCCCAATACCTGGCTGTTAATCACTGGATTGGTAGAGTCCAATACCAGACTATTCACAGGATTGGTAATAACCCCAATACCTAGTTGTTAATCACTGGATTGGTAGAGTCCAATACCAAGCTGTTCACAGGATTGGTAATAACCCCAATACCTGGCTGTTAATCACTAGATTGGTAGAGTCTAATACCAGGCTGTTCATAGGATTGGTAATAACCCCAATACCTGGCTGTTAATCATTGGATTGGTAGAGTCCAATACCAGGCTGTTCACAGGATTGGTAATTACCCCAATACATGGTTGTTAATCACTGGATTGGTAAATTCCAATACCAGGCTGTTTATAGGATTGGTAATAACCCCAATACCTGGTTGTTAATCACTGGATTGGTAGAGTCCAATACCAAGATGTTCACAGGATTGGTAATAACCCCAATACCTGGTTGTTAATCACTGGATTGGTAGAGTCAAATACTAGGTTGTTCACAGGATTGGTAATAACCCCAATACATGGTTGTTAATCAATGTATTGGTAGAGTCCAATACTAGGTTGTTCACAGGGTTGGTAATAACCAACACCTGGATGTTATCAAAGGATTGGCATTGTCCAATGCCTAGAATGTTTACAAAGGATTGGCATAGTCCAACACCTATAATGGTTGCATATGATTGGCATAGTCCAATGATTGGATAGGATATGATGATGTATACTCACATGACTGGTACAATTCAATATTTGATTAGCAGATTGGTTGAGGCCAACAAATAGATATGAGAATGATTCATGGATGACATACCATGATAATGAGCATCACAAGATAAGCTTGAGATAGTATGATGAGTAAATGATATACATGTTTTTCATATTCCTTATAAAGTGAATAGATGATTTACTGCTCTATCATAGGTAGTGGCAATGCTTTAAAAGATGAGAATGTTCTAAATTGCTTATCCTCTGCTCAGTTTAATATTATTTAACTGTGCTAATAACATTGTTGGTGGAGAGTTATATCTTTCGCTGGGGCAATTTTCAATTGTCTCACCCCCGTGGGATCCAACATTTTTAGATGGACAAGCACGGAGGAGGTTGAGAACATCTTACAGAGGAAGAACATCAGTAGCAGCAGGGACAGTAGTGACAACTCAGGTTGAGTGTATTGTCTGTCATGTTTTGTAGATAGAAGTCCTATGTGTCGTCTCTGTACTTTGTGGTCCTTGGAGTTGGTTCGTTATAATTTCATGAACGATCTGAGGTTTTGTCTTGGAAGCCTCGAGGTTCTTATGTTGCTTCATTATATGTTTTGACAAAGAGACTATTATGTGATATCCTCGAGAAGAGATGGTACAATGTATGTACAATGTGAACAATGATGTATATAAAGTTTTGGTTTTGCCTTAAAGAGTTTTTCTAGAAATGGATCTCTTTGCAAAATGGTTTTAATTTTTAGTGATTTTTGTTATTCCGCTGTTTATGTTTATTCCACTTAATTAGTAACGATTTGTTTGTCAGTTTGGTGACTGTCGTTATAGATCCATGATAGTGAGATCATGAAATCCTAATTGTGAAGGTTAATGAATCATAACCCTAATTGAGGGTATTAATGGAAGTAACCCTAATTGAGGGCATTAATAGGTGAAATCCTAATGCATGATGATGGTATGAACTTAATTCATAGTAATGACACGACAAACCTTAATTCAAGGTACATTGATGATCACTCATGTTTGGGGTGAATAGTAAACCCTAATCGTTGGTTCTTGAACATGAACCCTAATTTAGGGTGATGTGATGTGAATAGTAAACCCTAACCTAGGGTGATGTGATGCGAATAGTAAACCCTAACCTAGGGTGAAGTGATATGAATAGTAACCCTAAACTAGGGTGATGTGATATGAATAGTAACCCTAACCTAGGGTGATGTTATGGGAATAGTAAACCCTAATCTAGGGTGATGTGATGTGAATAGTAAACCCTATTTCCAAATAACATAAATGGAAGTGTGAAACCATAATTCTGGGTTATGCTTTATAGCATGAAGCTCTAAGGTTGGATAATGAAATGATAAGTCATTAATCCTAATTGAGATAAGGGAATGATTAACCCTAATAGAATTGAAAGTGAAACCCTAACCCTGGCAAGGTCATAGTGGTGTAATCCTTGATTAAATATGATATAGTTGTTTTACATTATGCTGACATGAAATTGATGTATCTGTTATCGTCTGTAATAATCCTGCAGGTTTTATGAGATATTGAACATAGACATGTATGAGCTATGATGCTTTGTGTAATAAAAACACTTTATGAGTTGTGTAAGCAATGGCATGCTATGTTGCCTAGTGAAAGGTGACAAAAGAAGGTGTATAGGCCTTAAGGGATATGTGAAATACATGCACTGTAATTATCATGTTTACATTGTCAAATGACTTGATGGTACTATGATACATGTAAAAGTGATATCGGGTGCAAGCACACAAGAAAGCACCTTTAACCCGATATGATGATGCACCTACTTCACTTGAACGATATGGATATGAATGAATACATTGTTGCATGATATGGGGGTTTAGTATACACCTCTTGCACGATAAGGAGTCAAGTATAGACTCCATACACGATACAAGGTTGAATGAATACTTAAAGGTTGACATGAAACCCTAATTTGGGTAACCCGATATAAGTGAAGTATAACAAGTGCTATTGCACGACATGGTTGCACGATACTCAACCCTAGATGATATGGTAACCCTAACCCGTCATGGATAACCCTATATGGTGACTAGCCCGATAGGGTGATTGAATGTACTTCTAGCCCGACATGGTGATGGTTTGATACTTCATAAGTATCATGGGCGACACATACATACACCTTGTACCCGATATGATGTCAAGAAGATACCTCATGCCTGATATGGAGACAAGTACAAATCCTAACCTGATATGGTGATTGTTCATACACCTCCAACCCAAGACACCTTGTAAAGGTGAGAGTAAGACACTCTTAGGAGTAATGAGTGTAACACCAAGTAGTGATATGACTGATACCTTGATAGGTGAAACACCTAAAGTGGTTGATAATGGTTAATCCTGTATCAACAATGTCTCAACCTGAGATGAGTCCATATCAATTGATGATGGTTGGACAATTCAAATGTATGACTCATGATCAATACACTACAAAATAAATGTGATGGGCCAGTGCATAAAGTATTAGGATGGGAAATACCCTAATACAAGATAAGTTGATGAACTTAAGTAAGTTAAAAGTGATGAGGGAAGTGATACATCAAGACATGATAGATATCACATCCAGCACTCCAAGGTTGATGTACCTTGATGCACCTTAAATCCAATATACTTGGATAAGTAACACATGAAGTGTGTTATGTCAATTGTTACATTGAGATGTAATAAGTTTAATGCACTTTGATAAGTGTGGGCTAACACACCTTGAGAAAGGGGTTAAGCCAAGTTGATAAAGTATGATGTAATCATACCCTGATAAGTATGAGAGAGGAACTCATACCTTGTGTTGATGATTCATTTAATGATAAATGATGAGAATAAATAAGTATGATTGAATACTGATGATATTAATGTATGCTCCTAGATATGTGGAGCAATGAATTAGGGTTTGGATTGTTAATATGAACTTGAAATCCTATTTGACTATAAAGGGAAACCCTAACCCTAATAGTTGTTGCCTAGTGAGAGGTGACAAGATGTTTAATGGGCCTTGTGAGCCAGTGGATAGTTGTTGCCTAGTGAGAGGTGATAAGATGTTTAATGGCCTTGTGAGCCATGTGGATAGTTGTTTCCTAGTGAGAGGTGACAAGATGTTTAATGGGCCTTGTGAGCCATGTTGATAGTTGTTGCCTAGTGAAAGGTGACAAGATGATTAATGGGCCTGGTGAGCCATGTGAATAATTGTTGCCTAATGAGAGGTGACAAGATGTTTATAAAAGTCTCATGTAAGGAATGGTAATGTGGAAAATAAACAAAGGGAAATGGAAACCAATAACTTCATAATAATAATAAATGGTTATAATAATAATGAAATCTTGATCATACATGCTTTATGTTTATTGCCAAATAAGGGCTATAGTGTTTTAAATATGCTTAAAGGAGATAAGAGGAACACTTGTAGTACTTAAAGAATGTAAATTGATATGATGGCTTGCCCCAAGGTATAATGCCTAGTAAAAGGATGTGATAACCAATGATGAATTTAAGGGATTGATATCCCATAACGAATGTGTAATCAGGAGTGGTTAGAGTCCACTATCTGGCTGTGTAATCAAGATTGGTTAATGTCCAATACCTGGCAGAGGCATGAAGCTTGTAATCAGGAGTGGTTAGAGTCCACTGCCTGGCTGGGTAATCAGGATTGGTTAAAGTCTAATACCTGGAAGAGGCATGAAGCCTATAATCACAAGATTGGTAATAATCCCAATACCTGGCTATTAATCACTGGATTGGTAAAGTCCAATACCTGGCTATTCATAGGATTGGTAATAACCCCAATACTTGGTTGTTAATCACTAGATTGGTAGAGTCCAATACCAGGTTGTTCACATGATTGGTAATAACCCCAATACCTGGTTGTTAATCACAGGATTGGTAGAGTCCAATACCAGGTTGTTCACAGGATTGGTAATAACCCCAATACATGGTTGTTAATCACTGGATTGGTAGAGTCCAATACCAGGCTATTCATAGGATTAGTAATAACCCAAATACCTGGTTGTTAATCACTGGATTGGTAGAGTCCAATTACCAGGTTGTTCACAGGATTGTTAATAACCCCAATACCTGCCTGTTAATCACTGGATTGGTAGAGTCCAATACCAGGCTATTCACAGGATTGGTAATAACCCCAATACTTGGCCATTAATCACTGGATTGGTAGAGTCCAATACCAGGCTGTTCACATGATTGGTAATAACCCCAATACCTAGTTGTTAATCACTGTATTGGTAGAGTCCAATACTAGGTTGTTCACAGTGTTGGTAATATCCAACACCTGGCTATTATCAAAGGATTGGCATAGTCCAGTGCCTGGAATGTTTGCAAAGGATTGGCATAGTCCAACGCCTGGAATGGTTGCATATGATTGGCATAGTCCAATCCTTGCACAGGATGTGATGATGTATACTCACATGACTGGTAGAATTCAATATCTGATTAGCAGATTGGTTGAGGCCAACAGATAGAAATGAGAGTGATTCATGGATGACATACCATGATAATGAGCCTCAAAGGATAAGCTCGAGATAGTATGATGAGTAAATGATATACATGTTCTTCATATTCCTTATAAAATGAGTAGATGATTTACTACTCTGTCATAGATAGTGGCAATGCTTTAAAAGATGAGAATGTTCTAAACTGCTTATCCTCTACTCAGTTTAATATTATTTAACAGTTATAATAGCATTGTTGGTGGAGAGTTATATCTCTCACTGGGGTAATTTTCAATTGTCTCACCCCCGTGGGATCCAACATTTTTAGCTGGACAAGCACGGAGGAGGTTGAGAACATCTTGCAGAGGAAGAACATCAGCAGCACCAGGGACATCAGTGACAACTCAGGTTGAGTGTACTGTCGGTCATGTTTTGTAGATAGAAGTCCTATGTGTCGTCTCTGTACTCTCATGTCCTTGGAGTTGGTTCGTTATGGTTTCATGAACGATCTGAGGTTTTGTCTTGGAAGCCTCGAGGTTTTTATGTTGCTTCATTATATGTTTTGACAAAGCGACTGTTATATGATATCCTCAAGAAGAGATGGTACAATGTATGTACAATGTGAGCAATGATGTATATAAAGTTTTGGTTCTTCCTTAAAGAGTTTTTCTAGAAATGGATCTCTTTGCAAGATGGTTTTAATTTTTAGTGATTTTTGTTATTCTGTTGTTTATGTTTATTCTGCTTAATTAGTAATGATTTGTTTGTCAGTTTGGTGACTATCGTTATAAGTTTGGTACGTTCGATGAGTCTATAGAGACATAGGACTAAGGTGTTGAGTCTATGTTAATGTCCTCCAGTATGCCCTATAGTGACTTCTTCTTATGCAGAAGAAAGGGTGAAGTTTAAAAATGATTGGAGAATACGAGGAACACATTGCTGAGAGAAATATTGTTGGACCAGGAGAGGGTGCAAGGGACCAGGCAAGAGAAGAACGAGTGCCTAAGAATTCCCATCTTGACCCAATCAGGATAGAGAATACTACTTTTTATGCTCTTGTGAGGCAAGTTAGGACAACAGTGATGAATATAATAGACTGGATACTAGCATTACAACCTAGGTTACCAGTCCTTAATACAGAAACTTTGGGCTTTGAAAGGATTCTGAAATGACATAGTCATGTTGGAACAGTGGAAAAGGTGGGAAAGATTAACATATGGCGAGAAAGTAGACTCTACCATAAGTTTAGACACATAAGTTTAGATATATAGTAGATCTGTGATTGTAATGCCCAAGAAGAGACAATAAGCTGAGAATTAAGGTAAGGTCTCTATAATTTTAGAGTCATTTTCTTAATTGTTCTAAAAAGCCAAAGTTTTTGGTGCCACCAGTGCAATAAATGCCTAGTGTTCCAAGGCAAGAGCCACTATGTAAATACAAAAGTCCTAAGTTTCCACCTATAAGAACCCATGGCTTAGCTTATACATCGGTAATGAGACCGATAAGACTATGGTATGAGGATAAGACATGAACATGTTAAGCATACTAAACTCTTTTATTCGAAAAGAATGGAGTAAATGACCCAACAACCAAGGTAGACTCGGCATGGCTTACGAAAGTTACAACCTAATAGTGTAAAAAGGAAAAAGAAACAACATGAAACAGCTAGACTCTATGTTTGAGTCAACCAGATGTGGTGGATGACTGTGAGGGATGACAGTCAGATAGAGCTTTCTCATTCTGATATGTCTTCTCTAGATTTTATCTGATAATTATAAGAAGGTATTTGATGTTGAGCTTCCTTTAATTAGTCCCATGAGGACATGAGTAAGAGATAAGAAGGATGAGAACCTATATTTTGATTAATATTCTCTTATATGTTTTGAAAATTTTCTCTTCATGTAGAAAAGGAAGAGATGTAAAAGAAACACCGAGAGAAAATCTGAGATACTCAGTAGTAAAAGTTAAAGAGATGTTAAAAGTATGAAACATAATATAAAACGAATACATACTACCTAATTTCAGTTCTTGAATACCCTGGCCAGGTATTCATTTATTGAAGGCAAGGTAAGTATGACATATTTAGATTGTTATCTTTTTAATTACTCTGATCAAGTAGTCATTCTAAAACAATCTCAAGAGTTTAAAGAAGAAGGAGATGTGGCATGGATATTTCTACCACATTCTAATCAATATATGAAGGAATTTGATTTACTCATAAGTCAACTTATAAACAAAAATGAGGATGTGATGTGTTATTAACACATGTGTTAGATACCAAGGTAAGGAATTTGGTATCTTAGAAACATCAGGCTATCTTATGATAGTTACATGGAATGGTTAATTGTGGAATCAGTCCAGTTATCTAATGTAGTATGGACATCATATGTTAGGGGTTTATGCTCTGCATAAACATAACATTGATGAGAATGATTTACTTGAAGGAATAATTGTAAAATATAACAATAAATGTTTGTCAAATGAGATTAACGAACAACCTCTATCTGAGTGAGAAAAGTGTTACCTGACCCAGAATTAACTACACAGTTGATAATGAAAAGATAGTGAAGCATGTATCCTATGTGTTTGATTCCATGGGATTTTTGTAAAAGAACTTTGTATTGATCAAAGTTCTATGGTGTCTCTGTAACAATGAGATGATTATGTGGATACTTGATGATATAATGAATGAATAATATATGTCTCCATTTATCTGAGATTTCGGGGACGAAATCCTTGTTAGGGGTTTATAACTTGTAACGACCCTGACCTGGGTTATGAGGTAACCCTATTTGTTTTGGCTAATAAAGTTGCTTAGAACTTTAATATAATCCTCTAAGGTGCTTTGTTATCATGTGACACACTTATATTTCGAGTTTGATCCCGATTGAATGTTGTTTGAGCAATTTTCCTTTGTTTTGGACCAAAGTGCATTTACCCAAGTTGAGGGGTTATATTGCAATATGTCACATGTTGAACGTGCCTTATATGTTTTAGCATCATAATAGAGAAAATTATACTAAGTGGTGGCTTGTGGAAAGCCTAAATTCCAAGTTTGAACTTGTTTGAACAATGCTGGTGCATTGTGCACCAATTTGGTACAAATTTTAATTTACCCACAATGTGGTGTTGATATGCAAATTAACACCTCTAGAGTGTCCCTCCTACCTCCTAGTATCATTTAGAGGAGATAGAATGAATGAGACACCATGTTTGAATCAATTATGAGTGATGGTAATCTTGGTGATGAAATGACCAAGAAAAGGGTTGAATATGAAAGCTTAACTTGAGTTGTATCAAGATGAAAAGCTTATATATGAGTGCCTATCGGCCAAGGAGCCCAAGGAGGTGTCCCATATCGTTTTGTGAACTCTTGATAAAGTCCATATCGTGCAAAGCACCTCAAGGAGGTGAGGTGTGACGGCCAACAAGTGTCCTTAGAAAAAGATTATCGGCTTGAATTAAAATAGTGATTAAACCAAGATAACTTATCCAAATGGATAAGTAATGGACGAATTTGCATATCAAGATGATCCTCAACCTTTTTTCAAGACAAAATAAATGTTGATGCATGCATGTACACGTGTCACCCATGCATGACACGTGACACTTACTAGCTCAAAAAGTTGACACCTCATTTTTACTTTCCTTCATGAACAACAAGTATATATACCCCTAGTTTCACCCCTTGGTGCAATTTTGCGACCCTTACCACCCTCCTACCCTACGGTATCGTGCATAGAGCTCCCATATCGTGAAGGTATGCTATGGTATCGTGCATGGGCCTTGGGATATCTCCCATGGCAAGAGCATATCGCCCAAGTAGGTGATATTGGCCATATAGGGCGATATCGGCCATAGAGTGAAGTTTTGACTCCAAATGAGTGTCATATCGTCCAAGTGAGTACCATATCGTGCAAGAGGGGTGGCATATCGTGCAAGGACACTAGTGTATCGTGCAAAGGTGTTAAGGAGCAAGAAGGAGCTCATACTTAACCCTAAGATGAGGATAAGATCATCTTCAACCTTGGATTTGAAGCATGAATTTAGGGTTTTGATCTTCCTTTCTTTTCTTCTTCACCAATTCCTTATCCATGGTGATTATTTGCATGTAGAGGAGTTGTGAAGTCCATCTTCAACCATCGGAATGGGGAGCTTTGGAGCTTGGAGCTTTGAAGTTGTTCATAAGGTGGGTTTTATAACTTGTACTCAACCATGTTATTATTCTTCACCTAAATTGTTATAATTAGTGAAATACTTTTAATTCTAAAATTTCCTAAAATAGTTGATGATATTATGAGTTCTAGTAATTTCTTAGACCTGTTGCCATGAACTATAACAGTTATGACAAAGGTCTAGAGCTTGAAGATGATGGTATCACCTTATAAAAGTGATATCGGGTGTTAGCAAACAAGAAAGCACCTTTAACCCGATATGATGATGCACCTACTTCACTTGAACGATATGGATATGAATGAATACATTGTTGCACAATATGGGGGAGTAGTATACACCTCTTGCACGATAGGGAGTCAAGTATAGACTCCATACACGATACAAGGTTGAATGAATACTTAAAAGTTGACATGAAACCCTAATTTGGGTAACCCGATATAAGTGAAGTATAACAAGTGCTATTGGATGACATGGTCACACGACATGGTTGCACGATAGGGTTGCACGATACACAACCCTAGATGATATGGTAACCCTAACCCGTCATGGCTAACCCTAGATGGTGACTAGCTCGATAGGGTGATTGAATGTACTTCTAGCCCGACATGGTGATGGTTTGATACTTCATAAGTTTCATGGGCGACACATACATACACCTTCTGCCCGATATGAGGTCAAGAAGATACCTCATGCCCGATATGGAGACAAGTACAAATCCTAACCCGATATGGTGAGTGTTCATACACCTCCAACCCTAGACACCTTATAAAGGTGAGAGTAAGACACTCTTAGGAGTAATGAGTGTAACACCAAGTAATGATATGACTGATACCTTGATAGGTGAAACACCTAAAGTGGTTGATAATGGTTAATCCTATATCAACAATGTCTCAACCTGAGATGAGTCCATATCAATTGATGATGGTTGGAAAATTCAAATGTATGACTCATTATCAATACACTACAAAATAAATGTGATGGGCTAGTGCATAAAGATTAGGATGGGAAATACCCTAATACAAGATAAGTTGATGAACTTAAGTAAGTTAAAAGTGATGAGGGAAGTGATACATCAAGACATGATAGATATCACATCCAGCACTCCAAGGTTGATGTACCTTGATGCACCATAAATCCAATATACTTGGATAAGTAATACATGAAGTGTGTTATGTCAATTGTTACATTGAGATGTAATAAGTTTAATGCCCTTTAATAAGTGCGGGCTAACATACCTTGAGAAAGGGGTAAAGCCAAGTTGATAAAGTATGACGTAATCATACCCTGATAAGGATGAGAGAGGAACTCATACCTTATGTTGATGATTCATTTAATGATAAATCATGAGAATAAATAAGTATGATTGAATACTTATGATATTAATGTATGCTCCTAGATGTGTGGAGCAATGAATTAGGGTTTGGATTGATAATATGAACTTGAAATCCTATTCGGCTATAAAGGGAAACCCTAACCCTAATAGTTGTTGCCTAGTGAGAGGTGACAAGATGTTTAATGGGCCTTGTGAGCCATTGGATAGTTGTTGCCTAGTGAGAGGTGACAAGATGTTTAATGGCCTTGTGAGCCATGTGGATAGTTGTTTCCTAGTTAGAGGTGACAAGATGTTTAATGGGCCTTATGAGCCATGTCGATAGTTGTTTCCTAGTGAAAGGTGACAAGATGATTAATGGGCCTGGTGAGCCATGTGAATAATTGTTGCCTAATGAGAGGTGACAAGATGTTTATAAAAGTCTCATGTAAGGAATGGTAATGTGCAAAATAAACTAAGGGAAATGGAAACCAATAACTTCATAATAATAAATGGTTATAATAATAATGAAATCTTGATCATACATGCTTTATGTTTATAGCCAAATATGGGCTATAGTGTTTTAAATATGCTTAAAGGAGATAAGAGGAACAATTGTAGTACTTAAAGAATGTGAATTTATATGATGGCTTGCCCCAGGGTATAATGCCTAGTAAAAGGATGTGATTACCAATGATGAATTCAAGGGATTGATATCCCATAACGAATGTGTAATCAGGAGTGGTTAGTGTCCACTGTCTGGCAGTGTAATCAGGATTGGTTAAAGTCTAATACCTGGTAGAGGCATGAAGCCTATAATCACAGGATTGGTAATAACCCCAATACCTGGTTGTTAATCACTGGATTGGTAGAATCCAATACTAGGCTGTTCACAGGATTGGTAATTACCCCAATACATGGTTGTTAATCACTGGATTGGTAGAGTCCAATACCAGGCTGTTCACAGGATTGGTAATAACCCCAATACCTGGTTGTTAATCACTGGATTTGTAGAGTCCAATACCAAGTTGTTCACAAGATTGTTAATTACCCCAATACCTGGCTGTTCATCACTGGATTGGTAGAGTCCAATACCAGACTGTTCACAGGATTGGTAATAACCCCAATACCTAGTTGTTAATCACTGGATTGGTAGAGTCCAATACCAAGCTGTTCACAGGATTGGTAATAACCCCAATACATGGCTGTTAATCACTAGATTGGTAGAGTCTAATACCAGGCTATTCACAGGATTGGAAATAACCCCAATACCTGGTTGTTAATCACTGGATTGGTAGAGTCCAATACCAGGCTGGTCACAGGATTGGTAATTACCCCAATACATGGTTGTTAATCACTGGATTGGTAGAGTCCAATACCAGGCTGTTTATAGGATTGGTAATAACCCCAATACCTGGTTGTTAATCACTGGATTGGTAGAGTCCAATACCAAGATGTTCACAGGATTGGTAATAACCCCAATACCTGGTTGTTAATCACTGGATTGATAGAGTCAAATACTAGGCTGTTCATAGGATTGGTAATAACCCCAATATCTGGTTGTTAATCACTGGATTGGTAGAGTCCAATACCAGGTTGTTCACAAGATTGTTAATAACCCCAATACCTGGCTGTTAATCACTGGATTGGTAGAGTCCAATACCAGACTGTTCACAGGATTGGTAATAACCCCAATACCTAGTTGTTAATCACTAGATTGGTAGAGTCCGATACCAAGCTATTCACAGGATTGGTAATAACCCCAATACCTGGCTGTTAATCACTGGATTGGTAGAGTCTAATACCAGGCTGTTCACAGGATTGGTAATAACCCCAATACCTGGTTGTTAATCACTGGATTGGTAGAGTCCAATACTAGGCTGTTCACAGGATTGGTAATTACCCCAATACATGGTTGTTAATAACTGGATTGGTAGAGTCCAATACCAGGTTGTTTATAGGATTGGTAATAACCCCAATACCTAGTTGTTAATCACTGGATTGGTAGAGTCCAATACCAAGATGTTCACATGATTGGTAATAACCCCAATACCTGGTTGTTAATCACTGGATTGGTAGAGTGAAATCCTAGGTTGTTCACAGGATTGGTAATAACCCCAATACCTGGTTGTTAATCAATGTATTGGTAGAGTCCAATACTAGTTTGTTCACAGGGTTGGTAATATCCAACACCTGGTTGTTATCAAAGGATTGGCATAGTCCAATGCCTAGAATGTTTACAAATGATTGGCATAGTCCAACACCTGTAACGGTTGCATATGATTGGCATAGTCCAATGCTTGGATAGGATATGATGATGTATACTCACATGACTGGTACAATTCAATATTTGATTAGCAGATTGGTTGAGGCCAACAAATAGAAATGAGAATGATTCATGGATGACATACCATGATAATGAGCATCACAAGATAAGCTTGAGATAGTATGATGAGTAAATGATATACATGTTTTTCATATTCCTTATAAAGTGAATAGATGATTTACTGCTCTATCATAGATAGTGGCAATGCTTTAAAAGATGAGAATGTTCTAAATTGCTTATCCTATGCTAAGTTTAATATTATTTAACTGTGATAATAACATTGTTGGTGGAGAGTTATATCTTTCGCTGGGGCAATTTTCAATTGTCTCACCACCGTGGGATCCAACATTTTTAGGTGGACAAGCACGGAGGAGGTTGAGAACATCTTACAGAGGAAGAACATCAGCAGCAGCAGGGATAGTAGTGACAACTCAGGTTGAGTGTACTGTCTGTCATGTTTTGTAGATAGAAGTCCTATGTGTCGTCTCTGTACTTTGTGGTCCTTGGAGTTGGTTTGTTATAATTTCATGAACGATCTGAGGTTTTGTCTTGGAAGCCTCGAGGTTTTTATGTTGCTTCGTTATATGTTTTGACAAAGAGACTATTATGTGATATCCTCGAGAAGAGATGGTACAATATATGTACAATGTGAACAATGATGTATATGAAGTTTTGGTTTTGCCGTAAAGAGTTTTTCTAGAAATGGATCTCTTTGCAAAATGGTTTTAATTTTTAGTGATTTTTGTTATTCCGCTGTTTATGTTTCTTCCACTTAATTAGTAACGATTTGTTTGTCAGTTTGGTGACTGTCGTTATAGATCCATGATAGTGAGATCATGAAATCCTAATTATGAAGGTTAATGAATCATAACCCTATTTGAGGGTATTAATGGAAGTAACCCTAATTGAGGGCATTAATAGGTGAAATCCTAATGCATGATGATGGTATGAACTTAATTCATAGTAATGACACGACAAACCTTAATTCAAGGTACATTGATGATCACTCATGTTTGGGGTGAATAGTAAACCCTAATCGTTGGTTCTTGAACATGAACCCTAATTTAGGGTGATGTGATGTGAATAGTAAACCCTAACCTAGGGTGATGTGATGTGAATAGTAAACCCTAACCTAGGGTGATGTGATATGAATAGTAACCCTAAACTAGGGTGATGTGATATAATTAGTAACCCTAACCTAGGGTGATGTGATGTGAATAGTAAACCCTAATCTAGGGTGATGTGATGTGAATAGTAAACCCTATTTCCAAATAACGTAAATGGAAGTGTGAAACCATAATTCTGGGTTATGCTTTATAGCATGAAGCTCTAAGGTTGGATAATGAAATGATAAGTCATTAATCCTAATTGAGCTAAGGGAATGATTAACCCTAATTGAATTGAAAGTGAAACCCTAACCCTGGCAAGGTCATAGTGGTGTAATCCTTGATTAAAGATGATATAGTTGTTTTACATTATGATGACATGAAATTGATGTATCTGTTATCGTCTGTACTAATCCTGCAGGTTTTATGTGATATTGAACATAGACAGGTATGAGCTATGATGCTTTGTGTAATAAAAACACTTTATGAGCTGTGTAAGCAATGACATGCTATGTTGCCTAGTGAAAGGTGATAAAAGAAGGTGTATAGGCCTTAAGGGATATGTGAAATACATGCACTGTAATTATCATGTTTACATTGTCAAATGACTTGATGGTACTATGATACATGTTAAAGTGGTAACACGTATATTGACGATCTTAGGGTTTGAACACCTATATTCTTGAATCATGATGATGAGATGATAAGGGATTGAGTTCCCAATGTTAATAAAGCTGTGAAATGAACTTGATAAAATAGTACTCTTTCTTTACAACAATTGTTATAATGGCTTATGTTTGTAAACATGCCTGATGCTAAAAGAATGTTGTAATGTACATAAATAATAAAATGAAATGATATCATGTAGAGCCCTAACCATAGATCCATCATCGTCAGTAGTTTGGTGATGGTGAAACATGTTTTCCTAAGGGAACTCCTAGAGAGCATACTTTTGAGTATGTGGGGGTTATGGACGTTAATATCCTTACATCCTAATGGGAGAATTGATGTGAGATAAACATTAAATCTCTCAATCCTTCATTATATGTATATGTCGGGATGATATATCACTAATCTCCCAATGATGATGTTAATGTCGAATTGATGTGAGATAAATAAGAAATATCTCGATTGCGAAGAGAGTACAACATGCCACAATAACTCTAATAGTGAAGTTGCCAAAATACCCTGGAAAGCTATTTTAGTAGAGACACAAGATGTCCTGCATGTATTTGTTCCTCACACTAACTAAGGAAGTTGAGGTCATAGAAATTCGGCTCTTCTGATGACCTATGTATGGTACCGATTTCGATTTCACAATGGTCAGTTGGAGTATGAGCGGTATACCTCATCTCCTCAGGGCATAAGAATGTTTGTAAAATGTAATCAGCCGTGTAGCATATTTGCTTAGGATTGAACTACGAGAAACAATGATTGATGATACATTGTTTAATATGTTCTAAATGGATAAATGATATATATGTTCTTCATATTCCTTATTGAATAAATGACTTGCTGCTTTATCAAGTTATAATCAAAATGATTGCATAAAGAATACTACTCTGCATATCTTAATCAATAATTTATCTGCTGTTGAATATTTAAAATTCTACTGCTCAGTGTTATTCTATTATCTGCAATAACAATGCTTCTGGCGGAGAGTTATAACTCTCGCTGGGACAATTTTCAGTTGTCTCACCCCGTGGGATTCGACTTTTTAGGTAGACGCCGAGGAATAAGAAACCCTTTAGTGGGTGAGCAACAACAATAGCCACAGCAGCAGCAGCAACAACAAGGACAATAGTGATCTACAGGTGGAGACAATGTCTGTTAGGATCTGTATATAGAGAGTCCTATGTGTCGTCTCTGTACTCTCAGGTCCTAGGAGTTAGTAGATGGTTTGATATAAATCTGAGGTTTTTGGTTTGATGCCTCGAGATTTTTGTATACTACTTATGTACAGTTTAACAGGGAAGTCAATGTTTATGACTCTCAAGATGAGATAATACATAGATGCACTGATGAATCTGATTGTAAATAACTTACTTTAGTTCTTTATGAAAGAGTTTTACAGTTTGTGGATCTCAGTGCAAAAAGTTTTAATTTTTAGTGATTTTCAATAATTTCACTGCTAATTAATCACTTCCTCTTTAGTTAATCTTGTTTTTCCGAGACGTACACCACACAAGGTATGGCTCTACAAACCATCCTTCCTATTGTATAGACGTTGATGTGATTCCTTTATTCTGGGTTTGGGAGAAGATTTTTTTATTTCCGCTGCCTTCTCTGTCTCCCATAAAGTCCAACATGTCTCCCTAAAAAGCATTAAGATGTGCTTATCATTAAACGTACATGTCTCCTAGCTTTCTTGCTCAAATATTATAATATAGTATATCATTTTGACAAAACATGCTACCTTTTGAGTGGTACTACCATTTCTTGCTATTTATTATTAAATGTCTATTATATTATTGAAAGTGCTTCCTTTACGATTATTCAGATGATAATAACACTCAAGCATTGTTTACCTTGTATCATTAATGATCCCTAGCTACTCTAATCCTATACATTAGTAATCTTAGTTCACTTTCATTGTGATTGATGTATTGGACCATTTAATTGTATCATAGTGATCATCTTGACCTTCTATGGTTATCTTTTGACCCTAAATCACCCTCTTTTAGGTTCATGCATGATGATGCCTGATCAAGACTTAAACTTTGTTTCTTTTAATCATCAAATGACTAGCCTTCAAAATTAGTAAATTTAATGTGGCTTGTGACAAGTTTAACTATGATCTTATGCATTTTTCTATGAGTAACTCATATGACATAAAGACACATCTTTGTACACTAATTTGACCTAACATAACCTTTATGTACTTCTTGGACTCTACCTTGTAAGAATCATGATCTAATGTGAAACATCTTATTTTAAATCTTCAAATTAATAGATTTATCATATTGTAGCACTAAATCCAAACTTGGACTACCATATGCTAATTTGTGATCATGTAACTTGGTAATATGACTTCATGGCATGAAATTTATTTAGTATGATTAGTTATGTGCTTGCATGGTTAACACAGAGATATTTAGAATTTTATAAATTGGAAATGTTATAATATAATCTTTCTCATAACTTCTCATACCAGAACAACCCACTAAAATGCAAATAGGGATCTGAAATGTGGTCAATAGATGATAGTACCAATCTCATGTTTTTCCTATTTTAGATATTATCTTTATCTTGTATTACTCATAATGTGGGCAGTTCACCAAGACCTCATGCTTATTTTTTATACTTGGATTGTGTGAATAATTGCTTGTATGTTTGGAACTGTTGAACTAAGCTTGAAATAATTGAAACCCAGGCCTAGGGGAAACACCCACATGACACATATAATGTTTATTTTATAAGAACCCTACTGATCTAAGACCCTATATTATATTTTTTACATCTTTGACACCCTTGGATTGGACCCTCTTTAGGAAACTTATTCAAGGTTCATGTCTTGCTCACTACTATGATCATATGAACACTTGTCTACTTAGTTACTTGTTTGAGCTATTGTTCTTATGAATGCCATATTTGATGATTGATCATATTATGTTGACAAAATTTGAACATAATACATTATGTGTACTCTTGTGTACTTGCCTAAATTCATAGAGTAAGGACACAATGTCTGTTGAAATAGGGTTAGCACATATAAATAAGGTGACATTTAAGCCTTGAGCCTCATATGCCTCTCATAGACCCTTCCTTTGGAAGTTGATGAAAGGCATAATGTTGATATAATAGAAAATACAACCTAAAATATGCTTATCTTTTAAAGTTTTCTTGTCTTGCTTCTTATTTATTATAATGTTCTAGCCAATCAATTTTATTATTACTCTTAAGTTGTGCTTGCATGTCTTTCCATAGCTAGATTAATGCTTTAACATTAATATATTTATTTCTCAAATTTTATTGTCAAATGAAGATCCACACAACTACTCTATGAGATAAAACACCAATGGGTTTTTGTGAAATAGAAATGGGTACATGATTATCTCATCTATGCATTTTGTTGTCTCTTGTTGTTCTTGCTTTTAGATATATACTGTAGTGTGAAATATTTGTGCCATTCTAGGAACGAATGTTCTAATCCACTGTCTTTGGCAGTCTAGCCATTATCAATGTGGATTTAGGGTAATACATGGTTTTGTGACACATAGTTTGAGACACGAAGTGAGATGTATATATTTTGTCAGTTTAAAAGTGTATTATTACACAATGTCATAAGCGGGTACAACCTATTGAGTATATAACAGCGATAATGCAATACATTGACTGATTACATGGACATTTAATAAGATACCCGACCTATGTATTCAAGTTATCCAATACTTTTGGCATCTGATGCAACGCTCATGGGGGTGCTTTCATTACTTGCCTATGTATCCAAGTTATCCAATACTTTTGGCATCAGATGTAACGCTCATGGGGATGCTTCCATTACTTGCAACATTCTTTCTAGGAGGAGTCTCAGTCAAATTGATTGACTGCCTTCCACACCCTCACCAATGCTTCAGTAATTCAGTGTAATGGTAACCTCTCCGGTGTCCACTGAAAACATCTCGAGTGGTTAAGGTGTAGTCACATTCTTTCGGGTTCAATGTTGTATGATCTAGTCTCGAGAGCACCTAGTGCCTTTCCATTTCTAGAAGAAGACGTGATCTGACAGCCTAGAAACACCAAATACTGTCCAAATCTGAATTTGGCCAGATGGAATTCCTGCTTGCTGACGCGTGCGCAAAGAAATAACCAATAAGAATTCTTTGCGAATCTGGTTTTGTGATAAATGTTTCGTCATCCGAGTTACGTTATGCTACTCTAAATGTACAAGCACCTGTCGCCAACTGACGGTTTTTAAGGACAAACAGCTGTTCAGGTCACCAGCTGTGGAGAAAGGCATGGGGATGGAGAGCGTACAGTGAGCATAATGGAGGGGGAGGGGCATGTGGGAAAGGTGTCAAATAGGAGATCAGACGTTGTATATCAAAAGATGGCACGTCGTATCAACTTCCAAGCAGGAGGCTGCGTCGTGTAGTCGAGATGTAGGTACAACGCTTGATCGACTGGAACCGCCGCCTTGGCCCCAGATAGAGAGAGAACGGGAGATACAGTCGACACCATCTAGTCACTATAGCTCTGTGGTAAGGCACGCGTCTGATCCTAGCTTCCGAGGATCTTGGAGATCATATCACACTCACTCACCCACTCCTCACCCTCGTGTGGCCAAAAACGAGACTTTGATGGAGATTGGCAGCTGGAAGTGGCCCATGCAAGACACTTGCAAGACGGAGATGACAAAGTGAACTGATGTGGTCGTCAGTGTGCCTTGCTATTCTCATATAAACGGACCACCTTCTGGAGATTCTGATCTCTTAGATCATGAGAGTATATAATTATTAATTTAGGTCCCCGACAGGCAAATTGGGATCCGCTTTCTTTCTTTTCTGCAGGTGCAGGTCCACCGTGTTAAGGTTCGTCACATATCTGATCTGGATCGAGATAGCAGATGTGGCCGGCCAGTAAGCCACAGACTAGAAAAGGAAGATGTCCTCAGTTCTTGCTGATTGTCTGATGTTCTATGTTACACATCAATGGCGTGCTGCTGCTGTTGTTGTGGTTCTTTCTGTCAGGTCTCTGTTTGAGGACCAGCCCTGCTACACAGGATACTGTGGAAGCATGTCTCATTCGCCAGCACATGGCATTCAGCTTTCTTTACTTTCATTGTTGGAGACAAAGGGTTGTGGGACGTGGAGATGAATGATGATGTCCCCAAAGAAGGCATGCAGGATGAGGTCTTAAAAACGGATTAAATGTCAATTTAAGAACTTAGTGTAATTATTTAGTAGAACAATTAGATAGTCTGTTATCTGGAGTTTGAGTATGGATCTTCAGCGGTTTCGAAGGCTAAGATTGATTAATTTTGACATCGGTATGTTGCCCTAAGTGTTAAATCCTGTTGTTTATAAATAGCCAATCCTTCAGATTTGATAAATCTAATTTTGATTATTTTGTGTGCTAGGAAAACTCGGTCCTGGGTCTCTTTCATTCGTACATCCCTCAGCCATCAAAATTGACAACTATTCCGGCGAACGTCAGAACAATTACGGTATCCGCTGGATAAAACAAGCATCCTAAATATTGATCAAGTATCGGATATCATTTTCACATGTGCTTTCTTGTCTTACATCTTCTTCAACGTTCTTTCCCCTCCGATTTCTTAATGGCATCTAAGCGATAGGTTAGCTTTCCAATCCCAACAATCATCTTCTAGAATGGTCAAACAAAGGCTTCTAGCCACCATGATGCAAGGGATTAGAAGCTTTAAAATCCCTATCTAAGTACCAGTGCAACGGTGGAGTAGCCACGGGACTATGGAAGGTATGAGTTTTCAACCTCACGTGTCAGTTTTACCTAAACACCTCTAAAATTTGGATCTTTTCAACATAGAACGCATGTGCCTGAGAATTGAATGGATATGCATATGTTATAAATCCTGCATCTTTAAGAGCTGTATGAATTGTGGCAACACTATGATGCCTAAAATTGGCGCCCAGCCAATGAACGGATATAGTCGGTCTCCATTGAATTGGCATTCTTTCTTAAGATCTCAGCGCGTAAAACTAAAGCCAAGGACCCCAACGCCTTATAAAGGCCCTTAGGAAGGGGACATGTTACAACCCTAATTTTGGGGTTCCTTTGGTGAGAAATGTAATTTCTCATATTAAAGATATTGGAACGAATGATGATATAATTTGTGTTGAATAAATGAGTTTCATTGAAAATAGCCTTGTTGTTTGATTTGTGGGCTTTATTGGCTATTGGGCCCAATAACAAGGATATTCAATTAATTAATGAATAACTGAGAATTTGAGATAAGAAAGGTGTGGAAACCTCTAGAAGGCAAATCCAAAGAGGATTTCGTGCCTCTTAGATTCCTTGGGTTCCAAGGAGTCCAAAGTTGCAAATAAAAGGTAATAAGAAAAGAAAATATCAATTAAGTATTTCCTTGTTAATAAAGAAATTGAAAACATTAATGAAATGTGGAAAATATGTGAAAAGAGGTATAATTGGGTAATCCTTAGTGGAATTTCGTATCCCAAGGATTCCTTATGATAAAAGAAATACCAATGAGGAAAATAAAAGAGAAATAAAGAGGAATCCTCAAAAATAACTATTTTAGAAAAAGAAATAAACAAGATAATGAGAGATAAAGAAGAATAATGCATTTAGATGCATCTAGAAGGATAATGAGTATCCTTAATGAGGAATTTCGAAATCTTTGAGTTTCTTGGGGTCCAAGGAGCCCCAATAAAGCGAAAAGAAAGAGAAAATACCAAAGATTGCAAAATAAGGGCATAATGTGATAAATTATTATTGAATTTTATAATATGGATAAAAGGAAGTATTTTCTATTAAAAGAAAACATAATTTCGTGATAAATAATTAAGAGGCAAGTAATAAGAAGATAAAGGAAGAGATTTTCGTAATCCTATTATCCCAAGAACAAGGAATATCAAAAGGATATGTAGGAGAGAGAATCTTGCTTCTCCTTGAAGGAATTGTTTTCCTACATGGAAAGGGATTCTTTGGTTCATGAATAGCCAACATATGGCTTCGGTTCTCTTCCCTATAAAAGGGTAAGAGATCTGGTTCGAAGAGAAAGAGAACCCCACGTTTCTCTAATTTCTACCCCTTCTTCCTACCGTGCTAACCCTAAACCATGGGTGGTGAGTTCTTTGGAGCAATAGAGAGACGTGGAGTCATTTTGAGGAAGACCTGATGAACCACGATGATCAGTGGGAGATCTTTGGACGTCTTGGAGCGTCAAACTTCACCGGAATGCCTGTGACACCCCTGCAACACGGCTGCAGCTAGGCAGTAGATCGCGAGGTTGCAGAGCCCACTTCCAGCGGTTGCGGCCAAACCCAGGGTAGCCCCACCTGCGAGGGGTCACGATGAAGGTAGGGGACTTGTCCCCGAAGGCCGTCGAGGGCCCAGGTGCGAAGGAGAAGCCGCACAAGGTCGGCTAGGGCAGCGCAGTCGGTCTGCGCAAGGATGAAGATGATGAGGGATACATTGGACGGTTATACCCCCGGGGTATGAAGCACCAACCCGTTTAAGTGAAGGGTAGAAGCGACATTCAGTTCTATTTTAAAACGGGTTGTATGCAAAGGCTACGTGGCATATTCCGAGTGGTTCAAGTAAGTATTTTTACAAAATTCGTATCTAATGAACCGTAGCTCGGATAGACGCACATTATACATGAAACTTGCTCAGAAAATCGAGAGGAATCTAAATAAAATATAATTGGAGCCTGATTCCTTAGGCAATTTGAAAAGTATATAGAGATACTATCTTTAATATTTTAATCAATGAAAAACCCTAACCTTTGATGATTAATGAGATAGAAAGGGTTAAATGAGTATATAAAGTTGATATTAGCATGTTAATGATAAAAAGGATCATTAAGATTGGAAAAGGATGAATTTGCATGTAATTAGTTTAATTTTGAGTTTAATGTGCATGAATAATTCTTTAATGGGCCTTGAAACCCTAATGTTGGTAAATTCGACTCTTAATGGCTTTAATTGACTAATTTCATGATTAAAGTAGAATATGCTGAATCTAAGCTATTGCGAGCATTAAAGTCTCTAATTTGTGGATAAATAACCTTAATATAGAAACTAGGGTTTTTACATGAATAAAAGGTGGAATTAATGACAAATCAAGTTCTTATGTGTTTTGGATCATAATGGACTATGAGTTGATGATAAATGCGTATAATGACCTTGAAATAACTTAAAAGGATAAAGAAGGTAGTTTTGGTATCAAAGAGAAATAATCGACTTTAATTGGGCTTATGATGTTGACATTAGGGTTTATGAACTAAGAGAGCATTTAATATGATAAAAGCGTTATGGAGGCAAAAACCCTAATAAAACCCTAATGTGGTCTAGAAAGCCTAAGTTGGAATCCAAGTCTAGCTTTAGAATGTTCTGGATAAACTATAACACTTGGAATGTATGCGTTAATTTCAGGATATTGTTGATTGCTTGTTGATTGATTCTTTATCCTTATTTCTTTGACAATCAAGTTGCTCTGGATCAGGAATGTGGTTAATTATGAATAACCGCCTTAGTTTCCCGATGATTTTTTTTCGGATGGTTAATCGCATTGAATGAAAATTATCAGTTTGGATGTTCATACTTGCATATTATATAGTCACTATGATTATCACATTAATAATAGAAGTATGGATTCTCGCACCTACATGCCACCCTGATGGATGATGCGAAAGGTCAGGCCCAGATGGGTAGGCCAATGGACACCTTGAGTGGTGACCCCAGGCACCAAGAAGGTGGCCTATGATATTGCATGACTAGTGGGCACCATGAGTGGTGACCCCCAGGCACCAAGCTCAGGATTGAGAAGGTGGCCATAAGTCATTGGCAAAGGGCACCCTAAGGTGGGTATGCCAGGGTTAGGGGAAAAGCGGTGGAGAACGTCATACTGAAAATTGTAAATTGGCTTGTTAATTAATTTGATTGTGATTATTAAATTGTTAGCCATATTTGCAAGTTTTTGGTTGTTCCCACATACCAGTATATTTCGATATACTGACCGACGTTTTGTTTGTCTCCATTTTAGGAACAACAATTGAAAGAACAAATAGTAAAGTGACACATTGTGAAAGTAAAACATAAAGTGCAAGGAGGATTAGTTAGAGTGGATTCAAGCTTGGATAGATAGATTCCCAAGGTTTTCAAAGGTAAGTAAAGTTTTAATTTTATACCAAATTCCAGTTAGTTAGTAGAATTTCATAATTGTTATTGATTATTTTGTCGAACCTTTGATCCTGTTAATTGGATAACGGCACCGACCTTTCGGTCTCCCTTAATTGGGAGTTACCGGGAGGCGGGGTCGTTACAATTGGTATCAGAGCATAGGTTCCTCATTTAATCTTTAATAAATATTAAATTTTACAAATTCCATAGAACCGAGGGAGTTATTAGAGGGTTATCCGAAAGACAGAGTGTCTAGAAAAGGATCACGACCGGGGGCTGGAAATATTTTCCTCCGCACCACTAGTCGGAATACGAGGACTCCCGGATCCATGTGACTGCCTGGCCAAAGTCTTAGGGTATGATTCAAAATAAAATACCTTTAGGACTCTCTCATCTTGTTCATCCCTTCTCAACTCAAATTCTGTTAAGGACCTTAAGGATTAGGGTTTTCTCCCTTCTCATCACCCTCTTGAGGTATGGGAAAAGTTAATAAGGTCTAAGGAATCCTCCACCAAACTAATGAAAAGCATGCAAATAAGATGGCATGGACATAAGCTTAATAGATTAAGAACAAACTAAAGAATAGATACATGCCTAGGTCGTATGACACGAGTTGTCATAGTCCTCAAGAGAGACCTGAGGATAGACCTCCTTGTCAGGAGGATGAGTAAAGAGAGTTAGTCTTAGAGGTAGAGACCTCCAGTGAAGGTAGAGACCTCGCACATCCTTTGAGGATGATGTTAACCCTAACCCTAAGAGAAGGTTAGAGAGAGAGAGACATGATGAGATTAGATGTCATGGTAGATTGGGTGGACATGCCTATGGTTTGTCATATGAGCCATGAGAGGTTAGATGGCCTAGCACCTTTGGCACCCCAACCCTGAGAAGGATCGTGCATGTTTGAGCAAAGGATAGCTCCTTCCTGGATAAGGTTAGAGATGAACCTATATAAACCTTATGGGGTGTTGCAAGTAGGATATAGCTTGCACCCTGAGTACATCAGTAATGTGAACAGTAGGTTAAAACTAAGGCCAGAAGGATATGATGGATGGCTTATGAGATAAGCATATGGATAATCTCGAGCCAAACATGTGTTAAGCATAGGCTTCACCCACATAGGGGTATGCTTGTGAGCATGAGCCTTCATGGAGAGGGGACCTCTAGTAGTAGGGTTGGATGTGGAGTTAGCTCTAGAGAGAGAAAGAAAGAACCCAGCAGGAAAGTTGGAAGCTTAGGTTCCGAGACTTAGGAACAGTGGATAGTAGAGGATGATGCGACCTAAGTGGATGATAGTAGTTGCCCTATGAAGGCTGATGATATCTTGGTTGCCTTTAGAGGAACCAAACCTTAGAGAGAGGATGATGCTTCTGGAACCTATGTGCCTATGGTATAGGAGTTTACCTGCTGAGATGAGACAAAGAGTGCCTTAGACCCTGAGGAGGTTCAAGTAACCAGTTGTGGGGCTTTATACCTAGTTGGTTGTCCTTGAGGAGGACTCAACTATGAGGTGTGGCTCATATAAAAGGATCATGCAAGTACATGGCATACCTTGGGCATGCTTGATTCGTGGTTAAGAGGTTGAGCATGTAGTTGGATATCCAAAAGTGAACCTAGGGTTCCTGGCCGAAGAGGGGAAGCAGTGTACCCAATGATCCTGATGAGATTTGAATCTCTATAGTTTCGAGCATGGTACTCCTCATGTGTAAAGGTAAAAGAAACCCCTTAAGTTAAGGGTATGTTTGATGAACCCTTCCCGACTAAGTTGATCTAATGTTGAGGAAAGAGAACAAGTATGACCTAGCATGGTTTAATAGGTGGTCTACATGTGCCCTAGTAGCTGCTAGGTTAGGCATGCTCATGTGGAAGTAAACCCTAAGGATACTTGTGACCTTGTTGTCAAGGGTTGTAGTTTCCTCCCATCCTGGGAGAGGGACCCTTTAGTTGGGTATATACCAGTTTTATATGAGTTAAAATAACCTAAAGAGGTTTTATAGGATCCTGAGAAAGCTAAGTGAAAAGTACATGGCCTGAGATTGAACCCATAGACCCATAGTGATGATGAAGGATTGGGTAAGGTTCTAAGTTGAACATGTACTATGTTAGAATCCTAAGTCTATCCAAGGGTCAGGTAGGGATAAGACCGATGGAAGAAGGAGTTGCCTAATTCCCTAGTTGCACATGACCATAGGGTCGGGAGGTAACAACTATCATTGTCTGAGGGCCATGGGTTAGGAGATTAATCACCTTCATGAACTCATGGGACCCAAAGGGCAGATGAGTAGGGCACTCTCGGGATGCATAAGGGAAAGGGATGACCCCAAAAGTGTCGGCACCCTATATACCTAGAGGAGATGACCAAGGATAGTGTGGTGACCCAAGTAGGTTCGAGACCAATTTTCCATGGAAGTAATCTTTGATATCGAGATGAATGTTATGTTGAGACATAGGTGGCACATTTCAACCTAGATTTAAAGGTGTACTGGCAAGGTGGGATGTACCATCTCTACTCTTGGAACAGGAAGAACTCTGTATTTGGACTGCAGCCAAATACTTATTTCCTTTTGTTATGGGAGTGAGAGATAGGACAATACTCATGCCTTACACCAAGGATAAAAGATGTTGCGAGTTGGAACGTTGCTACGAGGTATGATGGAAGAGATGATAACATACCCTTGTGAAGTGAATGGTACATGGATGGTTTACTAACACTAAGAGTATTAAGGAAATCATCTTATAAGGATGTTTTATCATGAGCTATGTGTAAATTACAAGTTATGCAAAGTTGAGTTGAATCACCATGAGGATGAGCTCAGAGTTTCTTGATGAAGACCAACTTAGAGTTTGAGATGAGATGATAAGTATAATACTTGGAGGTGTATATTGTCACATTACCTGACACCTAAGGAGGTGAAGTGGTAATGAATGCTCTGGTTGAGATATAGCTGCCTAATTTAGCTAGAGGCTAGAAGAGGTTGAGGTTGTTCGACTAACCCTAAGTTTGGAAAGAAGGTGAGTTTTGGCTAACACACAGATATAATAAGATATGTGGAGCAAGTTAATGGTTGTTTGGTTAGCCAGTTTAGTCCTTAAGGTAGTGAAAGGATGGTGATAAAACCTCAGATACACTTCTTTGGATAGGGAGATAATAAAACCCTGATGAAAGTAGTTTAGGGTTTCTGAGGTATCGATCTCTAGGAATCATGACATACAGGAGATCATAGTTTTAAGATCATGATACACCTTGATACTACAAAGATAGTAAGTGATGGTAGCATTCTGGATGCTTAAAACAAAGTTGCATGTAGCATGTGGCCATACAAGCCAGGAGGTGAAGGACGAACACCATTAACCCAGTGCATGGATATAAAGTATAAAGAGTTCCCGAGAGGGAATGGGAGTTCATCACTGTGGATGTTGTGAGTCTCCCCTTGATCAAGGAAGGTCAAGATACAATATGGGTTATGGTAGATTGCCTTACCTAGATGACATGAGAAAGGAAGAGTTCTGTCAAGGGAAAGATCTGGTTGAACTACATATGAAAAGAGATGGTTCAACTACACCATGATGTGAATTCAAGAGTTCTTGATGTGACCCAAAGGTTCACTTCCATAAGGTGGAAGTAGATACATGAAGAGCTCAGTGTTTGTACAGTTTATCACCCCATACTAATGGACAGTATAATCCAGACTAGAGGGTCTGATGAGAGCATGTGTGCTCATTTAGGGTGATACATAGAGATAGTTCTTAAGATGTGATGTTAACCACCGTAGCTTTTATCGGGATGCAAGAAGTCTTATAGAGAGGTTGTGTCAGTCACCACTTCATTAAGATGATGTTGGTGAAGGAGGCCTTATGAAGGTCAGAAAAGAACCATAGTGTGTGTAGATGAAGTCTCTTTGATCGTGCAATGGCCGAGAGACAACCCAGTGGTGACATGAGTCACGAGCTGATGCAAAGCAGACTAACATGCAATTCACTGTGGGAGAATATGTGACGTGAAAATCCGACCCCTCTAAGCTACAACTGAGAAAGTTGAGTCCCCGATATATGGGTCCATTTGAGATGGATTGGTGGAGATGGTTGTGTTTAGCCTACCCCTCAGGATAACATGATGAATAAAGTGTCACATAAGTCCGATCTAGAGCACTATGTGAGGATCCTCAAGCCATGTGTTGAGCCTTGAACCTTTTCAACTTTTGAGAGGCTGAAATGTCTTGAGTCACCTATGAGGGTACGATATACCAAGGTAAGAAAGAACTCAAATGGAAGAATATGAGATGATGAAGGTTCTTGGAAAGCACCATGGAAAGGGGTGAAGCCACATGGTAGCCCTGATGGACATAGGAAAGACTTATCCTGTTGGTTTGCTTGCTTGATGGAATTTTGAGGACAAAATTTTTATAAGAGGGGAAGGATGTTACAACCCCAATTTTGGGGTTCCTTTGGTGAGAAATGTAATTTCTCATATTAAAGATATTGGAACGAATGATGATATAATTTGTGTTGAATAAATGAGTTTCATTGAAAATAGCCTTGTTGTTTGATTTGTGGGCTTTATTGGCTATTGGGCCCAATAACAAGGATATTCAATTAATTAATGAATAACTGAGAATTTGAGATAAGAAAGGTGTGGAAACCTCTAGAAGGCAAATCCAAAGAGGATTTCGTGCCTCTTAGATTCCTCGGGTTCCAAGGAGTCCAAAGTTGCAAATAAAAGGCAATAATAAAAGAAAATATCAATTAAGTATTTCCTTGTTAATAAAGAAATTGAAAACATTGATGAAATGTGGAAAATATGTGAAAAGGGGTATAATTGGGTAATCCTTAGTGGAATTTCGTATCCCAAGGATTCCTTATGATAAAAGAAATACCAATGAGGAAAATAAAAGAGAAATAAAGAGGAATCCTCAAAAATAACTATTTTAGAAAAAGAAATAAACAAGATAATGAGAGATAAAGAAGAATAATGCATTTAGATGCATCTAGAAGGATAATGAGTATCCTTAATGAGGAATTTCGAAATCTTTGAGTTTCTTGGGGTCCAAGGAGCCCCAATAAAGCAGAAAGAAAGAGAAAATACCAAAGATTGCAAAATATGGGCATAATGTGATAAATTATTATTGAATTTTGTAATATGGATAAAAGGAAGTATTTTCTATTAAAAGAAAACATGATTTCGTGATAAATAATTAAGAGGCAAGTAATAAGAAGATAAAGGAAGAGATTTTCGTAATCCTATTATCCCAAGAACAAGGAATATCAAAAGGATATGTAGGAGAGAGAATCTTGCTTCTCCTTAAAGGAATTGTTTTCCTACATGGAAAGGGATTCTTTGGTTCATGAATAGCCAACCTATGACTTCGGTTCTCTTCCCTATAAAAGGGTAAGAGATCTGGTTCGAAGAGAAAGAGAACCCCACATTTCTCTAATCTCTACCCCTTCTTCCTACCGTGCTAACCCTAAACCATGGGTGGTGAGTTCTTTGGAGCAACGGAGAGACGTGGAGTCGTTTTGAGGAAGACCTGATGAACCACGATGATCAGTGGCAGATCCGTGGACGTCTTGGAGCGTCAAACTTCACTGGAATGCCTGCGACACCCCTGCAGAACGGCTGCATCTAGGCAGTAGATCGCGAGGTTCCAGAGCCCACTTCCAACGGTTGTGGCCAAACCCAGGGTAGCCCCACTTGCGAGGGGTCACAGAGAAGGTAGGGGACTTGTCCCCGAAGGCCGTCGAGGGCCCAGGTGCGAAGGAGAAGCCGCACAAGGTCGGCTAGGGCAGCGCAACCGGTCTGCGCAAGGATGAAGATGACGAGGGATACATTGGATGGTTATACCCCCGGGGTATGAAGCGCCAACCCGTTTAAGTGAAGGGTAGAAGCGACATTCAGTTCTATTTTAAAACAGGTCGTATGCAAAGGCTACGTGGCATATTCCGATTGGTTCAAGTAAGTATTTTTACAAAATTCATATCTAATGAACCATATCTCGGATAGACGCGCATTATACATGAAACTTGCTCAGAAAATCGAGAGGAATCTAAATAAAATATAATTGGAGCCTGATTCCTTCTGCAATTTGAAAAGTATATAGAGATACTATCTTTAATAGTTTAATTAATGAAAAACCCTAACCTTTGATGATTAATGAGTTAGAAAGGGTTAAATGAGTATATAAAGTTGATATTAGCCTGTTAATGATAAAAAGGATCATTAAGATTGGAAAAGGATGAATTTGCATGTAATTAGTTTAATGTTGAGTTTAATGTGCATGAATAATTCTTTAATGGGCCTTGAGACCCTAATGTTGGTAAATTCGACTCTTAATGGCTTTAATTGACTAATTTCATGATTAAAGTAGAATATGCTGAATCTAAGCTATTGCGAGCATTAAAGTCCCTAATTTGTGGATAAATAACCTTAATATAGAAACTAGGGTTTTTACATGAATAAAAGGTGGAATTAATGACAAATCAAGTTCTTATGTGTTTTGGATCATAATGGACTATGAATTGATGATAAATGTGTATAATGACCTTGAAATAACTTAAAAGGATAAAGAAGGTAATTTTGGTATCAAAGAGAAATAATTGACTTTAATTGGGCTTTTGATGTTGAAATTAGGGTTTATGAACTAAGAGAGCATTTAATATGATAAAAGCATTATGGAGGAAAAAACCCTAATAAAACCCTAATGTGGTCTAGAAAGCCTAAGTTGGAATCCAAGTCTAGCTTTAGAATGTTCTGGATAAACTATAACACTTGGAACTTATGCGTTAATTTCAGGATATTGTTGATTGCTTGTTGATTGATTCTTTATCCTTATTGCTTGGACAATCAAGTTGCTCTGGATCAGGTATGTGGTTAATTATGAATAACCGCCTTAGTTTCCCGATGATTTTTTTTTCGGATGGTTAATCGCATTGAATGCAAATTATCAGTTTGGATGTTCATACTTGCAAATTATAAAGTCACTATGATTATCACATTAATAATAGAAGTATGGATTCTCGCACCTACATGCCACCCTAATGGATGATGCCAAAGGTCAGGCCCAGATGGGTAGGCCAATGGACACCTTGAGTGGTGACCCCAGGCACCAAGAAGGTGGCCTATGATATTGCATGACTAGTGGGCACCATGAGTGGTGACCCCCAGGCACCAAGCTCGGGATTGAGAAGGTGGCCATAAGTCATTGGCAAAGGGCACCCTAAGGTGGGTATGCCAGGGTTAGGGCAAAAGCGGTGGAGAACGTCATACTGAAAAGTGTAAATTGGCTTGTTAATTAATTTGATTGTGATTATTAAATTGTTAGCCATATTTGCTAGTTTTTGGTTGTTCCCACATACCAATATATTTCTATATACTGACCGACGTTTTGTTTGTCGGCGTTTTAGGAACAACAATTGAAAGAACAAACAGTAAAGTGACACATTGTGAAAGTAAAACATAAAGTGCAAGGAGGATTAGTTAGAGTGGATTCAAGCTTGGATAGATAGATTCCCAAGGTTTTCAAAGGTAAGTAAAGTTTTAATTTTATACCAAATTTCAGTTAGTTAGTAGAATTTCATAATTGTTATTGATTATTTGTCGAACCGTTGATCCTGTTAATTGGATAACGACACCGACCTTTCGGTCTCCCTTAATTGGGGGTTACCGGGAGGTGGGGTCGTTACAAGACAGGTAAACAAGGGGCTATCTCGCATAAAATACAATATTAACTTAAAACTCTCGTAATAATTCAACTTTAGTGGAAGCTGAACTTGACACCTTCTATCTAGTAGCATCCACTATACTACATCCATGCAAGAGAACCTATAGTTGATTAAATGACTTTGTTTAGAGATATCATCGGACGTTAGTTTGGGATTACTAATCAACCTCGACGTACTATTTTGTAACATGGTTTAGCTATAAATAAAGCCGTTAGCCTGCCTCTCTCCAATAGCTCATAAAGATATTGATAGGCAGAGTGCTCAAAGACCTCGTAGCGTGTTCAATACACACAAACCTCTTTTAGGAGTGGAACACCTAAAGGTGGTGCTGATAATTGGAGGAGTTTGTTGGCTGTGATTTCCAATAATGAAGCACAAATCTTCTTCCCATGGATCACCTAGTTTGGTTCAAAGGAATCATGATGTCTATAGAGAAGTTCAACATGCATGTACTCCTTACTAGTGATCCGAACTACAATATGCAAATGAAGTAGATACAAACGTGGTCTATTCAGTAGCCTTTAAGAATAATAGATGTAGATTTGGATCCAACAATCAACTATGATAGGTTGGACCAAGGGACCATACCAAAATTTCAAAACAGAGGCAATGAGGTGCAGAGAGATCAAACGGGAGTATGAAACCAAGAAATTGAGGGCTACCCATCACTAATAGTTCAAGAAAGACAAGTTTTGTATCAAAATTGTTTACACTTTATAGTTATTATATGTAATTGTCACATGTCCAAGTTACATGTTTCATCATGCCTTTCAGTCATTTTTACACAATTCTAGTATTTTCTTTCTCATCTCAAATCATTCTTGATTTTTCTATGCAATGAAAATGACTTTTAGAGAGCTCAAATGAATTGGAAACACTCCAACCAAAGGCCATGCACAACTCTTGGATAGACCATTCCATTTTTTAAGATGAGAAGAAGGATTTTTCATGAAACTCTACTGAGAAGTGCATAATGCTTAAGTTTACACTAAAACTTGACATAATAGCATCATCCACCATCATTAGCCCACATATAAACCCACCCCATGAAAAAATATGCACAGAAACCTATACGTCCATGTAGCGTCATCTACATTGTTCAACACTAATGAAGACCTTTGTTTGGTTTCTTCAAAAAACTTGCACTTACGTCAGTAACAAAAGGAACCACCATTGATTTCTAAAAACCTTCTCATCAACCACACACAATGTGGTAATTATTTATTTGGAAAGATGAAAAAAGCACCCTTAACTAGAAATAGTGAAGTGACATATTAGGACTTATGCATAGTGATGTATGTGGACCATTTAGCACAAATGTCATATGTGGTTGTAAATACGTTGACACATTTACTTATGACCTTAGTAGATTTTGCTATGTGTATCTAATGTAACAAAAGTGTGAATCTATGTAAAAGTTAAAGGAATTCACAAATGAAGTACAAAATCAACTTGGCACAAGAATTGAAGCACTTTGACCAAATCAAGGTGCTGATACTTAAGCTAAGAGTTTGAGACACTTTTGAGGGATTATGATATTGTATCACAATGGATTCCACCTAGAACACCACAAAATAATGGTGTACCATAAAGAAGGAAGCACACCTTGTTGGACATGGTATGATCTATGATTGGTTTTATTGTTCTTCCAACTTTCTTCTGGGATATGCCCTAGAAACTATAGTGTTTACACTTAACCGAGTACCTTCTAAAATAGCTCAAAAGACACCAAACAAGATGTGGACTCAAAACCATTCAAATATGTATGTTATGAAGATTCGGGATGTGAATCATATGTCAGGAAATAATTTTCGAAAATGCTTGGACCCAAATCTAAAAATTGCTAATTTGTTGGATGTCCTTAAGAAACCAAAAGATAATACTTTATATTTCAACTGATAACAAAGTGTTTGTTTCTAGAACTACTATATTCCTTAAAAAGAAACTTATTTATGGAGAAACTAGTGGAAGGAAAATGAAACAAAAAGAAGTTTGAGTCCAAGAAGATAACACAGAACCTATTGAGGTAGACAAGGATCAAGAGGAATCACAAATTGTCTTGGAATATCAAGTTCCTCCTATAACTCAAGAGCCTTGAAGTTCTGGTAGCAAACATCTTGATCCAAAGAAGTATGATTTTATTGTGACTCAACAAGATGATGTGGCCATTAATGATGATGAATCAACAACCTACAATGTGGCTATCGAGGGACCAAATTCTGAGAAATGGCTCGATTCCATGAGATTTGAGATGGAATCCATGTATACCAACAAGGTATGGACCTTGGTGGATCCATCTTAAGAGGTAAAACCTAAAGGGTGCAAGTGGGTCTTCAAGAAGAAGATTAAAATGGATGGTAATGTACAAACCTACAAAGGTTGATTGGTTGCAAAAGGTTTTCAACAAGTTCAAGAAGTTGATTATATTAAAATTTATCACTAGTTGAAATGGTTAAATCCATTAGGATCATGCTTTCCATTGTATCTTATCATGACTATGAACTCTACCAAATGATATTAAAACCACATTCCTTAATATGAATATCCTATATATTGTGTACATGACATAACTTGGAGGTTTTTTCTCTCTACATGGATCTAGAAAAGTGTATAAGCTACAAAGGTCAATCAATGAATCAAAGAAAGCATATCAAAGTTGGAATCTTGACTTTGATGAAAAATTATATGTTTGGCTTTATTTATAATATTAACCTTGTGTTTATAAGAAGGTTAGTGGGAGCATGATGGGAAATGACATCCCTCCGATATCTAGTTAAAACATGATTATAAATCACCTTATCCATGAAGGACTTAGAAGAAGCATCATATATACTAGGAATCAAGATATATAGAAATAGATCTATAAGTCCTATTGATTTGAGTCAAACTATGACAAAGTGCTAAAATGATTGAACATGCAGGAGTCTAAGAGAGGAAACTTGCTCATGGCTCATGGAATAAGTCTCTTTAGAGCTCAATGGCTTAGTTCTTTTGAAGAGAGGGCATGCACGAATAAGATTTTGTATGAATATGAGATTGGATCTCTTTGTATACAATGTTTCATACACATATTGATATCTCATAGTCTTTGAGAATGATGAGTAGGTACAGTCGAATTCCCTTTAAGATCATTGGATTGTTGTAAAAAATATCTTTAAATACTTTAGAAGAACTAAGGATCAATCCTTGTTTATGGCGGTGAAAAACAATTAGTTGTGGAAGGATACATCAACACAAACTTCCAACTAACAAGGATGATTATGATCAAAATCAGGTTTTTTGCTTTTCCTAAATGATGGATCTATGAGATGGATGAGTTCCAAGCAAGAGATAGTGGATTATTCTACAATAGAGGTCTAATACATTACTAACTTTAGTGAAGATATGGAAGTTGTGTGGATCAAGAAGGTCACTGGTGAACTAGGAGTGATTCTATCCATTGTCAATGTAGTTGAGTTGTATTATGAGATCAATGGAGCCATTTCACAAGCTAAGGAACCCATATTACTGTAGCATCATGCATATGATACAGTGCAACCATCTCACATGAGAGATCATACCGTGAGGGGATGTGAAGATTTATAAAGTACCAACTGAAAGAATTGTTCTTGACCCTCTAATGAAAGCATATTCATAGTAAAAGCATGGTGGTCATGTTAGATCACTTAAGACTTTGATTCATGAGTGATCAACTCTAGTGAAAATAGGAGACTATTGGTAGTATACCATGATAGCCAATCATATGATGATTGTAATGGCATACTTTTTAATCGATTTGATTATTTATAAATGTAACTCCAATTATTATGTTTGCTTCAATATGAGATAACAAATAAAGGTAATAATTTCCTATGAGACCTACATTCTATAGCAGATTATGCATGAATTGAAAAATCATAGTTAGTCCATCAATGATTCAACTGATTTCCTAAAACTTTTAAAAACAATTAATCATGTATCCAATATTATACTCCTCTTACCTATTCATGCCAATACAGACTACAAATTACATTCATAGTGATTTTTATAATCATATTATTATTTCATTGTCACTATGTTTAAGTTCTTTAATTTTCTTAGAGAATGTAGGTCAAACCTACATCTATGAAATCATTCCATCTTGTTTAGAAACACTCAAAATCTAGATTCAACTCTCTAATTTTGACCAGTAAGTTTCTCCTTATACACACCATGAAAACATATTTGCAGATGATGTAAACTTCATACACAGAGAATTTGCCACAACATTGGCTTTCCCAGGGTGGTAATCAATGGTAACATCATAGTCCTCAATAAGGTCAATCATTTTCATTATCTCAAATTTTGATCCTTGTATGCAAATATGTACTTTAAACTCTTATGGTTAGTAAAAACCTGACATGACTCACCATAGAGATAATGATGCCATGTCTTTAAAACATTTAATACGCTTCTAGCTCTAGGTCACGTGGTTGGTAATTACACTACTACAAAAAATGGTTTTTACAACAGTTCATTTTTCCATTTTACAATGGGTGTCAACTATTGTATTAGATCATGTGGTCTTATGGGGGGATTCTTTATACAACATGTGTTGCACATGTTGTAATATATAAATATTTTATACAATAGGTAATATATGTTGTAGTTGATTGAACACACATGTTGTAATAGGGGTGTTGTATATAACATGTTGAGACAAAAGGAAAATACATCTAGACACAAGGTTTTGAACTTGAGACCACTTGAAAGTAAGGCGCATCTCAAATGACTGAACCAGTTTCATTTTATGCAACACATATATTCTTTGTTGTACATATACAAAAAATTATGTGCAAACTTGTTGTGTGATTGTGGTCTATTACAATGGGTAACTATTACAATAGGCAAAAGCCTGTTGTGTAATTATAGTATACTACAATGGGTTATAGTATGTTGTGCAATGATGGTCTATTACAACGGGTTAACATATGTGTCTATTACAACGTGTAGATCATGTTGTGTAATTATGATCTTTTACAACGGGCTAGAGTATGTTGTGTAATGATGGTCTATTACAACGGGTTAACATACATGACTATTACAACAGGTTAGAGCATGTTGTGTAATTATGATCTTTTACAACGGTTTAGAGTATGTTGTGTAATGATGATCTATTACAACAAGTTAGCATATGTGACTATTACAACGAGTTAGAGCATGTTGTGTAATTATGGTCTTTTACAACGGGTTTGAGTATGTTGTGATATTACAGTCTATTACAACAATTTAGCACATGTTGTAGTATCACATATACTACAATGAGTTTGGCCCGTTGTGTATAAATTGTGTTGTATAAAATATATAATTCACAACACACAAATAGACTTGTTGTAAAAGATATGCTAAATACAACACAACCAACAGAACTGTTGTGTTTTTCCCATTGTAAAAAGCATTTTATGTAATATCATTCTTGTTGAGTTTTCTAGAAGCATAGGCCACCACCTTTCCATCCTACATAAGAACACATCCTAAATCTCTCCTAGATGCATCACAAAAAAACATATATCCCTTATTTTCCTCAGGTAAATTAAAAACTACTATTGCAGTGAACTTCTTCTTTAGTATTTGAAATGTTTGTCACATGTTTCAGATCAAGAAAAAGGCATATTCTCCTTGTTAAATGTGTAAGAGGTGTTTCTAATACACATCAAGTTCCTTATATATCTCCTATAATATCTAGCTAACCCTAGATGACATTTGATCTCAGTAGGTGTTATGATTTTATCCCAAAGAAGAATATATTCCACCTTCTTAGGGTCTACACTAACTCCTTATCCTGATATGACATGTATAAGAAAGGAAACTTCATCCAACCAAAACTCACATTTGTTGAACTTTGCATAAAGTTGATGTTGTCTCAACAATTGCAGAGCTATCCTCGGATGTTGCTCATGTTGTTCTGCATCTGTGAAGTATATAAGAATGACGTTGATAAACACTACTATAAACTAATCTAAATGTAGTCTAAACTCTATTCATCATGTTCGTAGTTACATGAGCACTCGTCAGACTAAAAGACATACCTATAAACTCACGATGTCTATTCTTGTCCAAAATATTTACTTAGGTACATCTAATGTCTTTATTTTCAACTGAAGATAACCTAACATGAGATCTATCTTTGAAAATATTATTGTTCTGTGAAAATGATAAAATAGATCATCAATCCTAATAAAAAAATGTTTGTTCTTGATGTTATCTTATTAAGTTTCATATAGTCTATGCACAATTGCATAGTTTAATTGTTATCTTTTATAAAAAATAGTATAGATCCTGAAGGTGATGTACTATGATAGATAAAACCCTTTGCTAGTAACTCTAGTAACTAATTTTTAAATTCTATTAATTCTACAGTGCCATTCTATACGCTGGTAATGCTATTAAGTGACTACCAGTTAGATTTTTTTTCTCAAAGTCAACACCTCTACCAAAAGGAAAACTTGATGACTCAGTAGTAAAAATATCTGAGAACTTGCACACTGTTGAATATCCTCTACATTAATTATTATTTTATTTGCTTTTGCATCTACCACATGTGCTGAAAATGCCTCACCCATTTGCTCATCATCTTATTGTCTACAATAGCATATATTATGCATGTGGATGAGACTTTCCTATATCCAGTAAAGACACAGGAAAATCCTTGTTGTTGAAATATAGCCTCTTTTTTCCAACAATCTAACTTCTCAAGGAAATCCACACCCACAATCATTTGAAAAGAATTGATATCTAAGGGTATGATATTGACCACTATGGTATACTCTCTAAAACTCAAAAGACATATGAGACACAATTTCTTCAAAATTATGGCTCGGACAATGGTAATCTTAATAGTAAATCATAAGACAAATCATGAGTTAAAAGATTAAATCTTCTATCTAATGATTTCTATATAAAATAATGTGTCACGCCGTGATATATCAAGATTGTAGCTGAAAAGTTGTTAAAGAGAAGCTCTCATTTATACCAACTCTGGGTGAGATTACTCCTTCAGGTTGATTCATAGAGAAGAAATGCCATGTATCTCTCCCTCTTCTAAAAATTCATCTGCCACTAGTACTAGGTGCCCCCCTACAGAGCCTGAAGCCACTAAAGAACTTCCTCCTCTAGCTAGAAACTAACTTTTTGAAGTTTGAAATTGAGACTGTGAACTCTGTTATGGTGTGATATGATGCTATGGACAATCTCTCTAAAAGTGTCCCATATGTCCAAAATTGTGGCATCCTTGAAAATCAGATCCCCAACACTGACCAGACTCTGCCTTTCCACCAGTTTCACATACAACTATTTCCTATATCTATGAAATTGTCATTGATGTTGATGATCTTGAAGGCCTTGATAAAGGTTCCCACATAGAATGTGTATTTCACATTATAGGGATACCCTTCACCTACAATGAGAAGATAATACATCACTTGAAGAAGATCCTCTCCTTCCAAAACAACCAAGCCATCCTCCTATTTTGGAAAAGATCCAACACCTCCTTTGTATCCACCAGTAATCTTTCCTCCTATTTCTATATATCTAGATCTTCTTCTTCACTCTGGTATCTTATCAGCATTAATTGAGTCTTCAATATTTCTCTTTTACTCCATAAACTCTCCAAAGTTCTCTCTATCTCTTTGGCCAACTGCTTTATGCTATGTCTAATTTCTAGTCTTAAACCTACTTGAAACATCATGCATTTCTCTAATCCATCTGGTACAAGTCTAGAAAAAAGTTAACCAATCTTGTATAATGTGCCACATACTCAACAAATATCCTACTTCCATGTCTTATGATCTTAAATTATTTAATTTTGTCACTTACTAAGGATGATGGGAAAATAGTTTAGGTGGAACTTATACAAAAAATATCTCCATGTTGTCTCTGTATATATCCTCCTTTCTTCTACTCCCACCACCAGATCTCATCTTCTCCTTTAAGTAGATAGATATAATGGTCAATCTACTTGTCCTCTGATAATTCCATTAGGTAGAAAACCTTTTCTAGATGTCAGAGCCACACATCTACCACAACTTGGTCTATATTTCTAAATAACTAAGTCCCCACTGAGCTTCTTCCTCATCTCGTAGGATCTCATCATGTTCTTCCTAGAAGGTGAAGACCTCACGTCCATCTTATATTTCTCATTTGTCTTCAAAATGGTATGATATATCATTTTTGCCTCATATCTATCTTCTCTACCTTGAACCATTATTTGAGGGTTAGGGAAAACATGGATCTCAACTTGTTCTTCACCATGACCACATCCTCTTCCTACCATCAGAAAATCTATAACAAAATCATATACGTTAGAAAATTGTAGCATAAAGAGAAAGAAAAAACTATTGCTATTGGTCTCTTACCACCTCTATCCCAAACCTAAGATATGATTCCAAGAGTTGACATGATCCAACCCTACTTACCAGGGTTTAAGATCATCAAAAATGGATTAGATTAACCATCCATTTTTAATCACTTAATGAAGTCAGATTTAAATTTTCTTTATTTAAATTCATCAACTGAGTTTTACTCTTTCATCATAATCAACTAAAAGAAACAAGTTCCAAATTTGATATGCATCAATTACAACTTATTACAAAAATGTACTCAATCCACACTCTCACATTTCCAAGATAAAAGGAAGGACAAGAGACCATATAGTTGTGCTAACTATTCCATATAATACCTTGTCATAACTACTCTGGATGCACTACTACATAAATGGCTTATGAAGTCACTTTCCAGTCGTCGGTTATTAACGAAGAACCGACGCCTAAAACCTATAGCGTCAGTTTAAAACACAAACCGACATATATCGGAGAGGAGTGACCAGGCACGGGTATCACTTTCTATTTAGCGTTGGTTCTAGAATAAACGGCTGACGCCTAAAATTAACCGCCAAATCCCAAATTTCGCGTGAAAAAAATTACCTCCAAATTTTGACATCTGGCGTCGATTATTTACTAAAAAACCGATGACGAAAGGTTATTCGCGATACAAAAATTGGGAACATTTTGGTCGTCGGTTGTAATATAAGAACCGACGCTTATGGGTTTTCGCACGTTTTCCCGGGAAAATTTTCACACCCCTATGAGCGTCAGTTTTAGAAAGAAACCGACGACTATGGTCATTAATCGAGAACATTTTTTTTAATCGGCGTATGTAGATAGACGTCGGTTGGTTTCTAGTAAAAACCGACAACTATCGTTAAGAATAGGCGTCGGTTGGTTTGTAGAACCGACACCTTTAGGTTTAAGTGTCGGTTGTTTTCAATAACCGATGCCGATTGATAACTTAACAACACCCGCAAGCCTGACTCTTCCCCTTTCTCTGTTTCATTCATTGTCTCACGCAGCTGCTACTCCAGGGTTTGGCGATTTCTGGTGATTTCTCCTCCGCCGTCGTTTACTCTGGCCGCGCACTACTCCGCTCACTTGGGTGGTCCTCTGCCCAACTCCGCCGCCGCTTGCCCTCTGCCCTAGCTCCGGCGGCCTTCTCTCCTTCTTCGGTGACCTTCTATCTTGCTCCGGCAGCCTGCTCTCCTAATCCTGCTGCTCACTGCTGCTACTCTCCCCGCCAATGCTGCCGAAGGTACCTTCTCTGCTCTTCTTCCTCCGCCGAGGTGTGTGAAATCACAGGTTGGCACGGTCGTGCTAGGCAGCACGACCGTGTTGGTAGCATGACTGTTCTGCATAGCACGGCCGAGCTAGCACGGCCATGTTGGTTGATTTTGTGCTATATTGCTCAATTATAATCGGAAAGCCTATAATGTTGTGCTACATTACTCTTCTAAAATTATTCTTATATTGTTGAATCGGGTCGATGACCACACCTGCTATTGTGCCTGAATTATGCCATGTATGTTTGTACAAAGTGAATCTTATCGCTCTAATTGTGAATTATTGCATGTTTGAAACTATTGAATTCTTGATTTATTATTTAATAATGCTCTAATTGTGAGTGATGCAATGTAAGTGAGCAAATACATGTAGTGGATATGTACTCATTACCCTAGAAACCCATCCAAGATTTACTCATTAGGAGTAAATCTTGGATAGTCCCCGGTTTGGTACTGTTCTTGAACACCTAATCTCACTTAGGATGTAAGTGTATAATGTGTATTGGGTTTTTGAGAAAATTTCAGTAGCATTTCCCCGTTTGTTCTCTAAGTACATATGTACTTAGAGAACAGCAGGGAAATGCTGCTAAAATTTTCTCGAAAACCCAATACACATTATACACTTACTAGTGAGATTAGGTGTTCAAGAATGGGATAGGTGGCACACATTTATTATATATAAGAATGACATCACATGTATTTGTTGGCCTAGAAACCCGTCCAAGATATACTCATTAGGAGTAAATCTTGGATAGTCCCCGGTTTGGGACTGTTCTTGAACACTTAATCTCACTTAGGATGTAAGTGTATAATGTGTATTTGGTTTTCAAGAAAATTTCGACAACATTTCCCCGTTTGTTCTCTAAGTACATATGTACTTAGAGAACAACGGGGAAATGCTGCCGAAATTTTCTTGAAAACCCAATACACATTATACACTTACTAGTGAGATTAGGTGTTCAAGAATGGGATAGGTGGTACACATTTATTATATATAAGAATGACAACACATGTATTTGTTGGCCTAAAGTTTTAATTAACCATGCAAAAACTCTAATCTGTTAACCCTAGACCCTAATCTTATTGTAATGTATAATTTATTTCTCTTTGATCATAGAATGGATAGATCATGGATGTCCATTCGCAATCGCTGCACCCCAGAGTTTATTTCTGGTCTTGACCAGTTTATTAGATTTTCCGAGGAACATAGGAAAAAACCTGGAGATAGGTTCTACTATCCATGTAGGCATTGCGGTAACAACTTGAAAGTCAGCACTGGTGACGAAATCAAAAGTCATGTCATGTGCAATGGGATTATACAAGGCTATACAGAATGGCACTGGCATGAAGAGATTTCAAACCCGAAACCAGTGGATGTCGATAGCAGTGCTTGTGTGGAAGAAGAAATTGCCTACGATGACGTAGATGTGAATGAACCAGTTCCAGTAGACGTTGTTGATGCGATGCTGGATAGTTGTGGGGTAGAGCACACCGATCCACCTCCAATTTTTAGAAACATTGTGCATGATGCTGAGATATCATTATGCATAGGTTGTACTAAGTTTATGAAGCTTAGCGATGTGTTGAGATTGTATAAGTTGAAAGCTAACAATAGATGGAGCGACAAAAGCTTCACTTCATTGTTGACTTTGTTGAAAGAAATGCTTCCTGAAGGAAACGAGCTGCCAATCTCAACATACCAGGTAAAGAAATTGTTGTGCCCGATGGGAATGGATGCCAAGAAGATACACGCATGCCCGAATGATTGTGTATTATTTCAAAAGGACTATGTGGATTTGAAAGATTGTCCAAAATGTGGTGCATCACGGTATAAATTGACGACTTCGGGGGAGTCCAAAATTGGTTCTCCTGCCAAGGTGATGTGGTATCAACCTATAATATCACGATTTCAATGCTTGTTTGCCAATCTGATAGATGCGAAGAATTTGAGGTGGCATGCAGATGTTAAGAAAAATAATGATGGGATCCAACGACATGCGTCTGATTCCCCACAGTGGAAGAAGATTGATCTATTGTACCCTGAATTTGGTGAAGAAGTTAGGAATCTAAGACTTGGGCTTTATACAGATGGGATGAATCCGTATGGGACATTGAGCAGCCAACATAGCACTTGGTCAGTCATGCTTGTTATATACAATCTTCCTCCCTGGCTGTGTATGAAAAATAAGCACGTAATGCTGTCGTTGTTGATATTGGGCCCTAAACAACCTGGAAATGACATCGATGTTTATCTTGAACCTCTGATTGATGACTTAAAGAAACTCTGGGGTGAAGATGTGATGACCTATGATGCTTCATGAAGAGAGACATTTCGTTTGCATGCTATGTTGTTTTGCACTATTAATGACTTTCTAGCATATGGGAATTTGTCTGGATATAGTGTCAAAGGAGCTAAAGCGTGTCCTATATGTGAAGAGAACACTGATTCAACAAGACTAAAACATGGTGGTAAGACTGTATATCTCGGTCATCGAAGGTTTCTTACAAAATTTCATTCGTATCGTAGGAAGCACAAAGAATTCAATGGATTGAATGAGGAACGAAGTGCACCTAAACCTATACCAGGGGAGGTTTTTTATGAAAGAGTAAAAGACTTTGTCAATGAATTTGGTAAGAGATCACAATGTACTATGGCCACACGGAGTGACAAATCTTTATTCAAGAAGAATTCAATATTTTGGGATCTTCCTTATTGGAGTTCTTTGACAGTCAGGCATTGTATCGATGTCATGCACGTTGAGAAAAATGTCTGTGATAGTGTCATTGGTACTTTGTTGAATATACCAGGTAAGACTAAAGATGGGATAAAATCTAGACTGGACCTATGTGAAATGGGAATAAGGTCATAATTAACCGAATTTCGTGAAATGGGAAATCAGAGAACATACTTACCTCCCGCTTGTTACACATTGTCTAGAAAGGAGAAGAAAACTTTTTGTGAATGTTTGGTAAATGTTAAGATGCCACAGGGTTACTCATCCAACATCCGTAGATTGGTATCAATGAAAGATCTGAAGTTGATAGGTCTTAAATCTCATGATTGTCACACTCTAATGCAACAAATATTGCCTGTGGCAATTAGATCTATATTACCGAAGCATGTAAGGTTTGCAATCACCAGACTTTGTTTCTTTTTCAACAGTCTGTGTAGCAAAGTTATTGACCCTGATACTCTCGATAAATTGCAAAGAGAAGTGGTTGTTACCCTATGTCAGCTTGAGATGTATTTTCCTCCGTCGTTCTTTGATATCATGGTACATCTTGTTGTCCACTTGACTAGGGAAGTGAAAATGTTGGGACCAGTTTTCTTGCATTGGATGTATCCCTTTGAATGATACATGAGCGTTTTTAAAAGTGATGTTCGAAACCGTTATCGTCCTGAAGGGAGTATTATCGAGGGTTATGTGGCGAGAGAGGTTATGGATTTTTGCAATGACTTTCTCAGTGGTAATGACACTCCTGATAATGACAAGAATATTGACGAGCAATTTAATAAAGGAATTTTGGGATCACGTGTGAAAGTAATCAGCCGTGAGCAGTTGGAACAAGGTCACTTGTATATTTTACACAACATGGACGAAGTGAACATTTATATCGAGGAACATACCAATTTCATCAAGAGACAATATCCTCGAGCCAACACAATGTGGCTTTCTAGAGAGCATAACAAGACATTTATTAAGTAGTTTGAAAATAAAGTCTTACATCAACTATCTCAAACACCAGATGATATTACTGAAACTATCAAATGCCTCTCCTTTAAACCAAAATTGACTGTTATGTCTTATGAAGGGTATGACATTAATGGATTCACATATTACATAAAGCGCCAAGATGATAAGAGTGTCGTCCAAAACAGTGGGATCACCCTTCAAGCATCGACTATGTTTTTTGCAAGTGCAAAGGATAAGAGTCCACGTGAAGCTAAAATGTCATATTACAGTGTCATTGAAGACATATGGGAGTTTGACTACATAGATTTCAAAATTCCGCTCTTCAAATCACAATATTAGAGGCATGTTTATATTTTTTATATGTTTTATTTTTATGAATGTGAACTTTACAATGTGAATGTGAACTTTACAATGTGAGCTTTACAATGTGAATGTGAACTTTACAATGTGAGCTTTACAATGTGAACTTTACAATGTGAATGTGAACTTTCCAAATGTGAATTTTACAATGTGAATTACTTTATAATGTGAACTTTACAATGTGAATGTGAATTTTCAGATGGCTGAGCATTCTCCTGATGACCGTGCTGATGATTACCGTGAGGGTGAGGACACCAATGCGCCGCCTCACAATGTAAGTTTTAAAAATATATCATATATTTATATCTATATGTCCATTTATAGTTATATCTTGTAAATGTGTTGATTTTGTCAAAATTTAGGTTGATGATGCACATGTACCATCTGAAGCACTTGAGGCACTTGATCAACAACACCAAAAAGTTGACAGGAGAAGGGGCATCACTATGATGAAGAAGTTAATAGCGCAAAAGGGTAATGGACCCAAACTTGTTGTGCATTTTGATAATGTAGGAAATGCATCTGGTGTGAATCGCAATTCATTTGTTTCATATCTTGGGTATGTTACTCGTAGCCATTGCGGTTGTAAGATAGATTCTTGGAATAAAGTTTCTAAGGAGAAGAAAGACGTAATATGGAAGGATTTATGCATGAGTTATTATTAATTTGCAATTCTATTTTGTAGATTACTAATTTTTTGAATACTAGTTAATAGCAATTCTAATTTGTAGAGTATATTTGAATTGGATGAAAAGTTGCATCGTAAATGCGTGATGCAACACTGTGGGAGAGTCCTAAGGAACTATAGGACAAATCTCACCCAAGAATACATAAAAGAAGCTGACAAGAGGAAGAAGACAGCCACTGAACAGTGGAACTTCCTGGACAAAGAAGAATTGGACGCGTTTGTTGCTTCAAGACAAACAGATGAATTCAAGGTATTAGACGTCAGTCCCAATCTCATTAATATATGTTGTATTCACCTATTCAACATTAACATTTACTGTTACTAACCAAATAATTAATGTTCATACTAACTAGGCCCTCAGTGAGGCACAAAGATCAAGGCGTGCACTAAATGTGCATGACCACACAATGGGTCCAAAGGGGTATGAAGGCATTTGCCAAAGACTACAGTCTGAGGCTACTGCTCAGTCTACTACTACCTAGGAGTCCTCCACTATAGTTAGCACACCTCTGCCTCGCCATGATATCTGGATAGCTGGGAGGCAAAATAAGAAGGGAGAAATAAGGAAGCCCGCAACTGCTGAGGCGGCTACAAAAATGGTAAAATACAACTCTTACAGTAATCGTTCGAATATTGATTATTTGTGGTGTTTACTTAATTACAAATTTTTGTTTTGGCGATTAGCGGGAGCTGCACGAGCTGAGGAAACAAGGCAAGTTCATCCCTAAGGGCACAAGGGATGAATTCACAGTTGCTATGGGTAACCCAGAGCATCCTGGATGTGTTAGGGCTCCAGGCGCAGGTGTGGGCATCAAAGCTTTTTTTGGGCCATCCCAGTACAAACATGTCCCAAAAGTGGGACTTTCACAAGAAGAGGTAACATATTTTTTCCTTGTAGATGTTACTGTAAAAGAGAATTCAATAATTAGAATTTGACGTTTCTTATATCCATGTATAGGTAGATAAGCTATTTGATAGGAAACTCGAAGAAGCAATGAAAAAGTGGCAGGCATCTCAGATTGCCACTTACCAGATAGTACCTATGGTGTCTTCTACTGTAGGCTCTACTCCTACTGCAGAGGTTGGGAGTAATCCTATAGACCCACCACCTAGCAAATCTTCTGTAAGTATTTTTATGACATAGTAACTATTTTTTTAATTCAAGATGATATGTTTTCAAGATGATATGTATATATGAAATTGTAGTCGTTTCAAAAAAAGATGATATGTATATATGTATATAACATTCTTTACACAAAAATTTGTAGGGGTTGAAGCCATGCCATCTAAAATTTAATGAATATGTCATTGCAGAGGCGTCGGCTTACCCATCCCTACCAGGGGATATGTTTCACGGCTCTCCATTACCAGCTGGTTGGATTCGTATGAGCCCGGTACATATATTCCCCAAGTGGATCGATCTTCCATTGCCATATGCCCACCCAGATTGTGAAACGCTTGGTGAGGCAGAAGGCGGAGTGAGATTGTGGCTAAAAGCGGATGTCATCTTTACTGAAATTGTATGGTAAATTTACATTATGTTAAATTGTTTGTGTGTGTATATGATGTTAGTTTATCTGAAATTATTATATATGTATACAAGTTAAAAAGAAGATACCCACAACATCTAGGCCTCCACTTCCACCTCCTACATTACCCAGTTGGGTTCCACAGGACCTACCTGTTCCGTTAGGTCCTAACTATAGGGGTATGGCAATATGGTTAGGTGAACATGATATAAATTGCCCTATAACTGTTTCTATAGATTCAGATGTTGCAGGTCAATCATACGAAAGCAAACTATTTATACAAGATATTTTGGAGTTGTTTCGATATGATTGGCTAAATACATCTGTGATATAGCTATGGATAAGGTGAGATCTTCTTTATACATCCATATACCTTGTGTAGGATCTGGTGATCTGGTTTCTTATTTATTAATGCATGCGTAATTAATACATATTTTGCAGCTACTTAGACAAGATATGTGCAGATTTTGCATTCAAACATGTAGGATTTTTGATTCCATCTTTAATTAGTCTAGTAGCTAAAGACCCTCTGTCAGTTCAACAATACTGCTGTGAGGCTTTTACAATTTTTTCTCAAAATAAGAAGACGATGATAATGGCTCCATTCAATGTAGAGTAAGTTTACTTTGCTTATTATAATTTGGACTTAAGAAAATTAGATTTTTATTGTGGATTTTGAGTTATTAATTTTTAACTTTTTTACCTCTAGTGGTATGCATTGGGAGTTACTGGTTATTGTCCCCGAGACGTTCACTCTCTATTATCTAGATCCTAAGGGGAGTAAATTGAATACAAAATATGGACACATAATGAAAATGGCATTATTCCGATGAGAAATAATTCATTTTCATATTCGTTAACATATGTTATTACATTACTATTTAATTATGCAATGTACTATGTTACATTAACATGTAGGGGTTTTTATGAGTTCAAAAAGGCTGGAGGAAAGGTCCCCACGAAAAAGAACCAACCAATAATTTGGAAGAACGTGAAAGTAAGTTCCTGACTACAATATATGTATATATTATTTATGTGAACAATGCTTAATTAGTTGTATTTTTTAATATTTTGTATGTTTGAATTTATAGTGTGCTACACAAGACAACGGATGGGCATGTGGATACTATGTGATGCGATTTATGCACATGATTATCAAATATGCCGCAATGGACATCGATTGTATTGCTGAGGTATTATATAGTCTCATTAGATATATAATTTGAAATATATCAATCTTATTTATAGCTCATTAATTATATATATACATCATTCTCTTTACAGGTGTTTAAAACTGACCACACTACAGGAACGGCCTTACCAGATGTACATGCTCCCTATATGACGGGAGAATTAAATGAAGTAAGAGAAGAATTGGCAATAACCATACAAGTAGTGGGGGATTTAAGATATAATTGGGATGTTGATAGCGAATAATGACTAAAGAATGATATTTTGTAAATGAATTTCTAAATTATAATATATGTGTGAATGTTTTCTACATGTCTGGATGTTTCTACATGTGTCTGAGTGAAAATGAATGAAATTTTTGGTTGCTATATGAATGTTTCTATATGTGTGAATGTGAAAATGAATGGAACTACAGATTGCTAGCTACATGAATGTTTCTAAATATGTGAAAATCAAATGGAACTGCAGGTTGCATTGCTAAATGTGTGAATATTTTTGTTGTTTATTTTGCAGGTTTGTGGCATGTTGTTGGCTGATATCAATGGATGTCGTAAAATCTGCAGTTCATAACTGAACTGCAGGTTTCTCATCCTGCGACCAGCCATACTGCAGGTCTGCAGACTGACAGAAAAAAAACAAAAAATAGGCGTCGGTTATTTGTATAAAACTGATGCCACATCGTTACAGTGTCGGTTTCTAATAGTAACTGACATCTATTTCCTTAACACCATGACCGTGCTGGCTAGCACGGCCGTGGCAGCGGACCAGACACCACGACCGTGTTGGCCAGTACGGCCGTGTTGGGAGTGCACAACCGTGGCAGTGGACCAGACACCACGGCTGTGCTGGCCAGCATGGCCGTGTTGGGGTTTATATGACATCGGTTCTTATTTAATAACCGACGCTGATAATGCCCAAGATGGCGCCCTTCTATGGCGCGAAGGTATATGGCGTCGGTTTCTTACCTAATAATCGACGCTGATAGTGTCCTGCTGGCGCGTTTTCAGTGGCGTGCGAAGGGTTTTGGCGTCGGTTTTTGAACCGACGCGTTACGGCTGGGCTTTTAGCGTCGCCCACATAGGTGTCGCTTAGAAACTGACACTAAAGGCCTTAAATAACTGACACTAAATGGTGGTTATGTACTAGTGATGAAATCTAGATTTTGACTCTTCCTGTTGAGTTATACCCATTCTTTACCAATATTTCAGTATAGTGTGTGAGATACATGCTCTATGTATGTAAAGGTCACTCAAGAAACCATTAAAATTTATAGTGTTTTGTTAAAAAAATTAAACAAAGAAGAATATAAGCATGGTAGTTGAAATTTATAAACCATACTACATGGTAATAGTGTTGATAAGAACTACAATGAGTAACAAACTAAAACCATTCATTAATCTATTAATTCCTTTTTACTATGCCATAGACCTAGTGAAGTGTGCCACATCATTTGGAAGTATTACAACAAGATACAATTTCATTGTATAAGACTTATAGTAGACCCGAGGCTCTAAATCTACTAAACTAGCTCACCAATCTACAATGGCCACTAGTACATAACTGACGTTTAGTGTTGGTTATTTAAGGCCTTTAGTGTCGGTTTCTAAGAGACACCTATGTGGGCAATGCTAAAAACCCAGCCGTTACGCGTCGGTTCAAAAACCGACACCAAAACCCTTCGCGCGCCACCGAAAATGCGTCAACAGGGCACTATCAGCGTCAGTTATTAGGTAAGAAATCGACGACATATACCTTCGCGCCACAGAAGGGCGCCATCTTGGGCACTATCAACGTCGGTTATTAAATAAGAACCGACGTCATATAAACCCAACACCGCCGTACTGGCCAGCACGGCCATGGTGTCTGGTCCGCTGCCACGACCGTGCACTCCCAACATGGCCGTGCTGGCCAGCACGGCCGTGGTGTCTGGTCCTCTGCCACAGCCATGCTGGCCAGCACGACCGTGGTGTTAAAGAAATAGACGTCGGTTACTATTAGAAACTGACACTGTAACGATGTGGCGTCGGTTTTATACAAATAACCGATGCCTATTTTTTGTTTTTTTTTCTGTCAGTCTGCAGACCTGCTGTATGGCTGGTCGCAGGATGAGAAACCTACAATTCAGTTATGAACTGCAGGTTTTATGACATCCATTGATATCAGCCAACAATAGGCCACAAACCTGCAAAATTAACAACAAAAATATTCACACATTTAGCAATGCAACCTGCAGGTCCATTTGATTTTTAGATATTTAGAAACATTCATGTAGCTAGCAATCTATAGTTCCATTCATTTTCACATTCACACATATAGAAACATTCATATAGCAACCAATAATTTCATTCATTTTCACTCAGACACATGTAGAAACATCCAGACATGTAGAAACATTCACATATATTATAATTCAGAAATTCATTTACAAAATATCATTCTTTAGTCATCATTCGCTATCAACATCCTAATTATATCTTAAATGCCCCACTACTTGTATGGCTGTTGCCCATTCTTCTCTTACTTCATTTAATTCTCCCATCGTATAGGGAGCATGTACATCTGGTAAGGTCATTCCTGTAGTGTGGTCCGTTTTAAACACCAGTAATGAGAATGATGTATATATATAATTAATGAGCTATAAATAAGATTGATATATTTCATATTATATATCTAATGAGACTATATAATACCTCAGCAATACAATCGATGTCCATTGCGGCATATTTGATAATCATGTGCATAAATCGCATCACATAGTATCCACATGCCCATCCGTTGTCTTGTGTAGCACACTATAAATTCAAACATACAAAATATTAAAAAATACAACTAATTAAGCATTGTTCACATAAATAATATATACATATATTGCAGTCGGGAACTTACTTTCACGTTCTTCAAAATTATTGGTTGGTTCTTTTTCATGGGGACCTTTCCTCCGGCCTTTTTTAACTCATCAAAACCCCTACATGTTAATGTAACACATTACATTGCATAATTAAATAGTAATGTAATAACATATGTTAACGGATATGAAAATGAAATATTTCTCATCGGAATAATGTCATTTTCATTATGTGTCCATATTTTGTATTCAATTTACTCCCCTTATGATCTAGATAATAGACAGTGAACGTCTCGGGGACAATAACCAGTAACACCCAATGCATACCACTAGAGGTAAAAAAGTTAAAAATTAATAACTCAAAATCCATAATAAAAATGTAATTTTCTTAAGTCCAAATTATAATAAGCAAAGTAAACTTACTCTACATTGAATGGAGCCATTATCATCATCTTCTTATTTTGAGCAAAAATTGTAAAAGCCTCACAGTAGTATTGTTGAACTGACGGAGGGTCTTTAGCTACTAGACTAATTAAAGATGGAATCAAAAATCCGACATGTTCGAATGCAAAATCTGCACATATCTTGTCTAAGTAGCTGCAAAATATGTATTAATTACGCATGCATTAATAAATAAGAAACCAGATCACCAGATCCTACATAAGGTATATGGATGTATAAAGAAGATCTCACCTTATCCATAGCTCTATCACAGATGTATTTAGCCAATCATATCGAAACAACTCAAAATATCTTGTATAAATAGTTTGCTTTCGTATGATTGACCTGCAACATCTGAATCTATAGAAACAGTTATAGGGCAATTTATATCATGTTCACCTAACCATATTGCCATACCCCTACAGTTAGGACCTAACGGGATAGGTAGGTCCTGTGGAACCCAACTAGGTAATGTAGGAGGTGGAAGTGGAGGCCTAGATGCTGTGGGTATCTTCTTTTTAACCTGTATATATATATATATATATATATATATATATATATATATATATATATATATATATATATATATATATATATATATATATATATATAATAATTTCAGATAAACTGACATCATATACACACACTAACAATTTAACGTAATGTAAATTGACCATACAATTTCAGTAAAGATGACATCCACTTTTAGCCACAATATCACTCTGCCTTCTGCCTCACCAAGCGTTTCACAATCTGGGTGGGCATATGGCAATGGAAGATCCGTCCACTTGGGGAATATATGTACCGGGCTCACTCGAATCCAACCAGCTGGTAATGGAGACCCGTGAAATATATCCCCTGGTAGGGATGGGTAAGCCGACGCCTCTGCAACGACATATTCATTAACTTTTAGACGGCATGGCTTCAACCCCTACAAATTTTTGTTTAAAGAATGTTACATACATATATACATATCATCTTTTTTTGAAACGACTACAATTTCATATATACATATCATCTTGAAAACATATCATCTTGAATTAAAAAAATAGTTACTATGTCATAAAAATACTTACAGCAGATTTGCTAGGTGGTGGGTCTATAGGATTACTCCCAACCTCTACAGTAGGAGTAGAGCCTGCAGTAGGAGACACCATAGGTACTGTCTGGTAAGTGGAAGTCTGAGATGCCTGCCACTTTTTCATTGCTTCTTTGAGTTTCCTATCAAATATCTTATCTACCTATATATGGAAAAAAGAAACGTCAAATTTTAATTATTGAATTCTCTTTTACAGTAACCTCTTCAAGGAAAAAATATGTTACCTCTTCTTGTGAAAGTCCCACTTTTGGGACATGTTTGCGCTGGGATGGCCCAAAAAAAGCTTTGATGCCCACACCAGCGCCTACATCCCTAACACGTCCAGGATGATCTGGGTTACCTAGAGCAACTGTCAATTCATCCCTTGTGCCCTCAGGGATGAACTTGCCTTGTTTCCTCAGCTCGTACAGCTCCCGCTAATCGCCAAAACAAAAATTTGTAATTAAGTAAACACCACAAATAATCAATATTCGAACGATTGCTGTAAGAGTTGTATTTTACCATTTTTGCAGCCGCCTCAGCAGTTGCGGGCTTCCTTATTTCTCCCTTCTTATTTTGCCTCCCAGCTATCCAGATATCATGGCGAGGCAGAGGTGTGCTACCTATAGTGTAGGACTCCTGAGTAACAGTAGACTGAGCAGTAGCCTCAGACTGTAGTCTTTGGCGAATGCCTGCATACCCCTTTGGACCCATTGTGTGGTCATGCACATTCAGTGCACACCTTGATCTTTGTGCCTCACTGAGGGCCTAGTTAGTATCCACATTAATGATTTGGTTAGTAACAGTAAATGTTAATATTGAATAGGTGAATACAACATATATTAATGAGATTGGGACTGACGCCTAATACCTTGAATTCATCCGTTTGTCTTGAAGCAACAAACGCGTCCCATTCTTCTTTGTCCAGGAAGTTCCATTGTTCAGTGGATGTCTTCTTCCTCTTGTCAGCTTCTTTTATGTATTCTCGAGTGAGATTTGTCCTATAGTTCCTTAGGACTCTCCCACAACGTTGCATCACGCATTTACGATGCAGCTTTTCATCCAATTCAAATATACTCTGCAAATTAGAATTGCTATTAACTAGTATCCAAAAAATTAGTAATCTACAAAATAGAATTGCAAATTAATAATAACTCATGCATAAATCTTTCCATATTACGTCTTTCTTCTGCTTAGAAAATTTATGCCAAGAATCTATCTTACAACCGCAATGGCTACGAGTAACATACCCAGGATATGAAACAAATGAATTGCGATTCACACCAGATGCATTTCCTGCATTATCAAAATCCACAACAAGTTTGGGTCCATTGCCCTTTTATACTATTAACTTCTTCATCATAGTGATGCCCCTTCTCCTGTCAACTTTTTGGTGTTGTTGATCAAGTGCCTCAAGTGCATCAGATGGTACATGTGCATCATCAACCTAAAATTTGACAAAATAAACACATTTACAAGATATAACTATAAATGGACATATAGATATAAATATATGATATATTTTTAAAACTTACATTGTGAGGCGGCGCATTGATGTCCTCACCCTCACGGTAATCATCAACACGGTCATCGGGAGAATGCTCAGCCATCTGAAAATTCACATTCACATTGTAAAGTTCACATTATAAAGTAATTCACATTGTAATGTTCACATTCACATTGTAAAGTTCACATAGTTGATGTAAGACTTTATTTTCAAACCACTTAATAAATATCTTGTTATGCTCTCTAGAAAGCCACATTGTATTGGCTTGAGGATATTGTCTCTTGATGAAATTGGTATGTTCCTCAATATAAACGTTCACTTCATCCATGTTGTGTAAAATATACAAGTGACCTTGTTCCAACTGCTCACGCCAGATTAGTTTCACACGTGATCCCAAAATTCCTTTGCCAAATTGCTCGCCAATATTCTTGTCATTATCAGGAGTGTCATTACCAATGAGAAAGTCATTGCAAAAATCCATAATCTCTCTCACCACATAACCCTCGATAATTCTCCCTTCAGGCCGATAACGGTTTCAAACATCACTTTTAAAAACGCTCATGTATCATTCAAAGGGATACATCCAATGCAAGAAAACTGGTCCCAACATTTTCACTTCCTTAGTCAAGTGGACACCAAGATGTACCACGATATCAAAGAACGACGGAGGAAAATACATCTCAAGCTGACATAGGGTAACAATCACTTCTCTTTGCAATTTATCGAGAGTATCAGGGTCAATAACTTTGTTGCACAGACTGTTGAAAACGAAACAAAGTCTGGTGATTGCAAACCTTACATGCTTCGGCAATATAGATCTAATTGCCATAGGCAATATTTGTTGTATTAGAGTGTGACAATCATGAGATTTAAGACCTATCAACTTCAGATCTTTCATTGATACAAATCTATGGATGTTGGATGAGTAACCCTGTGGCACCTTAACATTTACCAAACATTCACAAAAAGCTTTCTTCTCCTTTCTAGACAATGTGTAACAAGCGGGAGGTAAGTATGTTCTCCGATTTCCCATTTCACGAAATTCTATTAATTCTGACCTTATTCCCATTTCACGTAGGTCCAGTCTGGATTTTATCCCATCTTTAGTATTACCTGGTATATTCAACAAAGTACCAATGACACTATCACAGACATTTTTCTCAACATGCATGACATCGATACAATGCCTGACTGTCAAAGAACTCCAATAAGGAAGATCCCAAAATATTGACTTCTTCTTGAATAAAGATTTGTCACTCCGTGTGGCCATAGTACATTGTGATCTCTTACCAAATTCATTGACAAAGTTTTTTACTCTTTCATAAAAAACCTCCCCTGGTATAGGTTTAGGTGCACTCCGTTCCTCATTCAATCCATTGAATGCTTTGCGCTTCCTACGATACAGATGAAATTTTGTAAGAAACCTTCGATGAGTGAGATATACAGTCTTACCGCCATGTTTTAGTCTTGTTGAATCAATGTTCTCTTCACATATAGGACACACTTTAGCTCCTTTGACACTATATCCAGACAAATCCCCATATGGTGGAAAGTCATTAATAGTGCAAAACAACATAGCATGCAAATGAAATGTCTCTCTTCGTGAAGCATCATAGGTCATCACACCTTCACCCCAGAGTTTCTTTAAGTCATCAATCAGAGGTTCAAGATAAACATCGATGTCATTTCTAGGTAGTTTAGGGCCCGATATCAACAACGACAGCATTACGTACTTATTTTTCATACACAGCCAGGGAGGAAGATTGTATATAACAAGCATGACTGGCCAAGTGCTATGTTAGCTGCTCAATGTCCCATACGGATTCATCCCATCTGTACAAAGCCCAAGTCTTAGATTCCTGACTTCTTCACCAAATTCAGGGTATAATAGATCAATCTTCTTCCACTGTGGGGAATCAGACGCATGTCATAGGATCCCATCATTATTTTTCTTAACATCTGCATGCCACCTCAAATTCTCCGCATCTATCATATTGACAAACAAGCATTGAAACCATAATATTATAGGTAGATACCACATCACCTTGGCAGGAGAACCAGTTTTGGACTCCCCCGAAGTCGTCAATTTATACCGTGACGCACCACATTTTGGACAATCTTTCAAATCCACATAGTCCTTTTGAAATAATACACAATCATTCGGGCATGCGTGTATCTTCTTGGCATCCATTCCCATTGGGCACAACAATTTCTTTACCTGGTATGTTGAGATTGGCAGCTTGTTTCCTTCAGGAAGCATTTCTTTCAACAAAGTCAACAATGAAGTGAAGCTTTTGTCGCTCCATCTATTGTTAGCTTTCAACTTATACAATCTCAACATAGCGCTAAGCTTCGTAAACTTAGTACAACCTGTGTATAACGATATCTCAGCATCATGCACAATGTTTCTAAAAATTGGAGGTGGATCGGTGTGCTCTACCCCACAACTATCCAGCATCGCATCAATGATGTCTACTGGAACTGGTTCATTCACATCTACATCATCGTAGGCAATTTCTTCTTCCACACAAGAACTTCTATCGACATCCACTGGTTTTTGGTTTGAAATCTCTCCATGCCAGTGCCATTCTATATAGCCTTGTATAATCCCGTTGCACATGACATGACTTTTGATTCGTCACCAGTGCTGACTTTCAAGTTGTTACCGCGATGCCTACATGGACAGTAGAACCTATCTCCAGGTTTTTTCCTATGTTCCTTGGAAAATCTAATAAACTGGTCAAGACCAGAAATAAACTCTGGGGTGCAGTGATAGCGAATGGACATCCATGATCTATCAATTCTATGATCAAAGAGAAATCAAATATACATTACAACAAGATTAGGGTCTAGGGTTAACAGATTAGAGTTTTTGCATGGTTAATTAAAACTTTAGGCCAACAAATACATGTGTTGTCATTCTTATATATAATAAATGTGTACCACCTATCCCATTCTTGAACACCTAATCTCACTAGTAAGTGTATAATGTGTATTGGGTTTTCAAGAAAATTTTGGCAGCATTTCCCCATTGTTCTCTAAGTACATATGTACTTAGAGAACAAACGGGGAAATTTTGTTGAAATTTTCTTGAAAACCAAATACACATTATACACTTACATCCTAAGTGAGATTAGGTGTTCAAGAACAATCCCAAACCGGGGACTATCCAAGATTTACTCCTAATGAGTATATCTTGGACGGGTTTCTAGGCCAACAAATACATGTGATGTCATTCTTATATATAATAAATGTGTACCACCTATCCCATTCTTGAACACCTAATCTCACTAGTAAGTGTATAATGTGTATTGGGTTTTCGAGAAAATTTCGGCAACATTTCCCTACTGTTCTCTAAGTACATATGTACTTAGAGAACAAACGGGGAAATGCTACTGAAATTTTCTCAAAAACCCAATACACATTATACACTTACATCCTAAGTGAGATTAGGTGTTCAAGAACAGTCCCAAACCGGGGACTATCCAAGATTTACTCCTAATGAGTAAATCTTGGACGGGTTTCTAGGCTAATGAGTACATATCCACTACATGTATTTGCTCAGTTACATTGCATCACTCACAATTAGAGCATTATTAAATAATAAATCAAGATTTCAATAGTTTCAAACATGCAATAATTCACAATTAGAGCGATAAGATTCACTTTGTACAAACATACATGGCATAATTCATGCACAATAGCAGGTGTGGTCATTGACCCGATTCAACAATATAACAATAATTTTAGAAGAGTAATGTAGCACAACATTATAGGCTATCAGATTATAATTGAGCAATATATCACAAAATCAACCAACACGGCCGTGCTGCCCAACACGACCGTGCCAACCTGCGATTTCACACACCTCAGCAGAGGAAGAAGAGGAGGAAGAAGAGCAGAGCAGGTGTAACATCCCTGACCTGGGTTATGAGTTAACCCTAGGTGTTTTGCCTAAATATGTAATTAAATCTTTGTGATTAACTCTGAGCATGTAATTAAGTTTCTCAGAAACATATATTTCAGTATTTGCTCCTTTTTATTTAAAGTTGTAGCATTGTTTTGATATATAGGGACCTATGTGAAATTTACCCAGTTAAAAGGGTTAGCTTGCAATTTTCACATGATGAGATGTTCCTCTGATGTTGAGACATCATGAGAATCTTTTTGGCAAAGTTTGAGGGATTTCCCAAGCTAGGGCACCAAGGTGCAGCTGTGGAAGCAATCCCGGTGCTTGAAACCCTAATTTGGGGTAAAATGCAAATTACCCAAATTAAGGGATGCAAATTGTGAAATATGTCATCTAATGTATCTTTTTAGACTCTTTCCATCATTTAGAGAAGAAATGATGAGGGAGTCACCTCAATTGAATTATCAAGTTATGAAATATACCTTGTGATTGAATAGTCAGGGTATATGTGCAATAGTTCTTTATGTACGTACCTTATTATTAGATTGCTCTCCTTTGCCTTCTTTTTCTAAGACCTTAAGAGAAGGTTTGTCCTTAGAATAAAGAGAAAGGGACGATCAAGTAAAGAAGGAGGGACCTAGTTGGAATTATGGACAACTTATGAACTAATGTTGAAAATCCTACCCCTAGTATATATACCTCAACTTATCTAAGAAAGGGAACTTGCCCTTCGTTCCCTTCATTGTTCCATTTCACCAAAGACGGACAAAGACTGCCTTGGAGCTAAGGAGGACGACCAAGGGAAACAAGGTAGGTTTGGGACCCTTCTTTTGCCTAATTCCATGGTTAGAACTCGAATTCAAGGTCAATTTGGTGACTAACTCACGAAACCCTATCTTTCTAGCCATCTCTTTTCGTCTTTCCTTGGAGTTTTCACCTTGGCCAACCTGTGGGAACTCAAAGACGCCATTAGAGCTTGGATCTTGAAAGATTGGAGCTCAAGGAGCAAGCTTTAGGCGGGTTTTATAACTCTAAACCCATGCTTTACTATATACAACTCTTATATGCGGTTAGATGATAGTTCTGCATGTTTCCCTACTTTCCCTGCTATTTTTGCAAGCAAATCCATGGGATATCCGTTCTGTTCTTGAGCTAGGAGATGAAGGCGTGATTTCCAAGAAAAACCCACCGCTTTTCACTTTCTTAAACGGTCTCACCAGTTTGCTCTCTCGGTCTCAAGACCGCGAGGTGAGCAAACGGTCTCGAGACCGCGACAGGGCAAACGGTCTTCAAGACCGTTTGGCCCCGTTTACCGAGCGTGGACCGTATAAGAAATCTGTTCCTCATTATATAGGTTAATCACCCTCAAAATATGGGAGGCTAACGCCAAAGGAATCGGGAGATATGACCTTTTTAAGTAACAACTTTAATTGAATTTATTCCTGATTTTCAAACGGTCTGAAATTGCCTTTTTGGGCAAACGGTCTCAAGACCGTGTAAGGTCGTTGACCAGGCATTTACCGTATGAGTTTACTGTTCAAAATAATGTTAATTAACAACTCACCAAGTTTGATGGTCTAATTCCAAACGGGCTAAGAGTTGAAGGGTGAATACTAGGGCTAACCCTAGGTGAAATCAGTACTGAATTTATGGTGACCTAATTAGGGTTTTTTAGGGTTGATTGACCTAAACGGTCTCAAGACCGTTTGGAGGTCATCCAAACGGTCTCAAAACCACGAGGGCAATCAACCAAGACCGTTTGGAGGTCTGGGGTCAAGGATAGTTGACCAATTGAAGGTACAATTACACCAAATTACATTGCAATTAAAGTATTGATATGATCATCAACTCAATAGGTCAGACCTTGATGAATTTGCACTAGAATCCAAAATTGGATGGGCAAACGGTCTCAAGACCATTTGGAACTCATCCAAACGGTCTCAAGACCGAGAGGACAATCACCCAAGACCGTTTGAAGGTCTAGTGTTAAGTAATTTGACCGATTGAGGACCTAATTGCAAATAAGTTATCAATTTAATCAAAATTATGTTTTGTGGTTCAATCATGATTCAAACCCTATCAAATCACCTTAGACATTGATGAAATCTTGGGCAAACGGTCTCAAGACCATGTGGGGTCCACCCACATGACGTCAAGATTGTTTGGGCCAAGTTTGGGCCCAATTGGAGCTCAATTGAAGGGTTCAACCTTGTGTTGAGTCACATTGTTGAGTGTTGATGGGTGAACATTGATAGACCTTAATTGAATCGACTTCAACCCTAATTGGTCAATAATTGAGGGTCAATTGAATGACCAAGTGGTCAAGCATAATCTTAATTGACCCAATTCATAAGTGGTCATCATGGTTTTGACCTTTTGAGGGCTTCAACATCGGTTGACATTATAGGTTGTAACCATTGAATCTTGTTGAAGGTCCAAGTGGCTGAGACCATGTGAGCCTCGCGGTCTCAAGACCGTGAGAGGGCTCACGGTCTCAAGACCATGAGGGGGATCATGGTCTCAAGACCGAGAGGGGGCTCGCGGTCTCAAGACCATGAGGGGCCTCGCGGTCCTGAGGTCAAGGTGAGCAAACGGTCTGCATAGCCTTGCGATCTTGACATCAACTTGAGGCTCGCGGTCCTGGAATGGTTTGAAAGGGCTCGCGGTCTTGGAGTAGATGAGGGGGCTCGCGGTCTTGAAAAGTCAAAATTGAGCAAACGGTCAACACACCCTCGTGGTCTTGGAAGTCAAAATTGACTAAACGGTCAACACTTTCAAACGATCTCAAACCAATTGGAGATTGATGGTTGAGATCAATCAATGTAATTCAAGGTTGACTTCTTTCAATCAATTGATGATATAAATGGTTCAATGTTGTCCTAATCAAACCCTAATGATAACCTAGGATATTAAAGGGTTAATGGACTAAGGTTTTGACCTTGATGATGATCAATGGGGTGAATTACCAAAATACCCCTGAAGGGTAAATTAAGTAATACCTTGATCAAATCAAACCCTAATCACATGATGGTGATGTTTTGGGCTATGTTAGCCTATGATGAATTAATACAACCTGATTTAGAGTGATGTTGACCTCACCTAACTATATGATGAGAGAGAAAGTACTTCTAGAGAGAGAAAGTACCCCTTTTCAGGTAAAAACTCAATTAAAGCATCTCCAATGCACAGGAATGAGTATAATTAGGGTATGATCCACCTGTGTGAGATCATAGAAACCCTAATTATGATAAATGATGAACCTTTAACTAATCTAAGAGCATAAATGAAGATGTTACTCATACATGATAATGTTATGAGTTCAATTCACCTTAATGTGAATAGTAAACCCTAATTCAAGGGTGACGACATGTAATGTGAATAGTAAACCCTAATTCAAGGGTGACGACATGTAATGTGAATAGTAAACCCTAATTCAAGGGTAATGGCATGCTTTTGAGTATTAAACTCTATATGATGTGAATTAGAGATTTAACTTTTATGACAAGAATAGGAAGTATATTCCTTATTTTTGTATTACCTTTATCAGTTGTATTAACCATGCAAGTTCTGATATGAAGGTAATCATATCCAGGTATGGGTGTTGATGTTATATTCATTAAAGGCATGTTGTTAGCCTTATGAATAAGTAAAGTAATCTGATGCCTTGTCAGTGGCATCCTATGCTGATAATGGGCTGTGAGAGCCATGAATACCATCAAGGTCATGCCTTAGAGATGACTTGTGATGAGGATAATGAGAAATGATGACTGATATGAGTTAGTCCTGTTACATTTAGTATTCTTCTTTTATAGATGCTATTCTACTGTTATTGTTTGGAGAACAATGTATGCTGTTAAAGAATACTGAATGTACCTAACTAATCAAGTATAATGTAGAGCCCTGATCATAGATCCATCATTGTCATAGATTAAGTGATGGTGAAACAGGTTTTCCTCAAGGAACTCCTGGAGCACATACATTTTAGTATGTGGGGTACATGGATGTGTAGAACCTTACATCCTAGTGTAGGAAAGTGATGTAGATGTGTAATCCATCCATCCTTCACTATAATTCCATACAGTATCAGTGGAAGGTAAACATGAAACCTCCTGATGACGAAGAAAGCACAGATATCCGTATCAGTGGTAGGTAAATATGAAACCTCCTGATGACGAAGAGAGTACAAAACGCCACTGTGACTCTAGAATAGCGAAGGACCAGTTTACCCTGGTGAGCTATAGTAGTAGAGACACGAGATGTCCTACAAGTGATCCTCTTACTGACTGAGGAAGGTGAAGGTCATGAGAATCCGGCTCTCTTAATGACCTATGTATGATACTGATGTGACTTCTCAGCGATCAGTTGGAGTATGAGTGGTATGCCTCATCTCCACAGGGCATAATGTTGTTTGTAAAACATAATCAACCATGTAGTATAACTTGTTAGAGATGACTCCAAGTTAGTTGATTGATGTTACATTGCAATAGTGTTTATATTCTCCATATCTCCTAAATTGAAGAGATCTTGTTAGACCTGCAACTGTTATAGAATATTTTGAAGGTTTTACTGCTTAAGATATTCTTTGATGTTATAATAAAGTTTCTGGAGAAGAGTTATAACTCTCGCTGGGACAATTATGTATAATTGTCTCACCCCGTAGACTTCAACTTTTTAGGTGGACGTCGGAGACGAAGGAACCAGCCTACAGGTGATCAGTCTCCGCAGCAACAACACCAGGGGCAGCAGTAATCTCAGGTGGAGATTTGTCCTGCCATGTGGTGTAGTTAGAGTTAGTCCTATGTGTCCTCTGTACTCTCAGGTCTTGGAGTCTTGTGTTATGTGATCTTGAGATTTTGTATCTTGATGTATTTAATTACTCAAGAAGTAATTATCCTGAGATGTAAACAGTTATCTCTCTTTATGAAAGAAGCTTTTATGGATTTAAGCTCTTGTCTCGAAAAGTTTTAATTTCCCGTGATTTTTGTCTTCCGCTGATTACCGATTCGCTTCCGCTAAGTTTTAATCGTGTTTATGTCATGGTTTGGAGATCAGAGCCCACAACTAGTGATATCAGAGCTCTAGGTCAGTTGAGTCTACAGAGGCATAGGACCTAGGATGTCGAGTCTACCTTTAGTACTCCTTCCTTATCTAATAGAATCGTTTGCTCCTCAGGAGAAGAAGATACATAAGAATGTCAGAACATCACAATGAGTACGTGGAAGAGAGTAGTGTTAGTGCACCTGGAGGTGGTGCAAGAGTTCCGAGAATAGAACAACCTACACCGGAGTTACCTAGAGAGCCACCCCAGTTCGACCCAGCTGACATGAGTAACCCAGTTGTACAGACAATGTTCGGGCAGTTCATGACTGCCATGACACACATAACTGATAGGATGCCCATTCCTGCACCTAGGGCACCTGTCCAGCCTGAAGCACAAGGTATCGGTAAGATATTCGAACGACTTCGTCGTGTCGGAGCTACCGAGTACTTCGGAACTGCCGACCCTGCAGATGCTGACTTATGGTTGACAGAGTTGGAGAAGGCTTTGAGGATTTTTATGATTCCGGAAGCTGAGAAGGTTAGACATGCTGTCTATCTTCTCAAAGGCAGTGCTGGTCACTGGTGGAACATGGAAGAGCAGAAGAGGCCTGGAGTAGAGTTCTCATGGGAAGAGTTTTGTCAGGAATTTATCAAAAGATATTTTCCAAAGACCTTCCTAGATGAGAAGATCTCTCAGTTTGAGAAACTAAGGTAGGGTATGATGAACATTAGCGAATATGAAGCTAAGTTCATGGAGTTGCTGCGGTTCTGTCCGCACATGGTTGCTAAGGATGAGGAAAGAATCACAAGATTTGAGAAGGGTTTGAATTCTGATATGTCAACCCCTGTATCTACCTTAGAGAACCGATAGAGATTCTCTACCTTCATTGAGTCAGTCCGAAGGATAGAGAGATCTGTGGTTGAGAAAAGACAAACCCATAAAAGATATCCTCAGTTCCAGGGTTCTTCATCTAGGGATTCCAAGAAACCTAGATTCTCTGCACCTAACCCTCCACCACCCAGATCGAGTTTTCAAACTCAATGGACACCAAGTAGAGGTAGAGGACGGAGTCAACCGCTTCAAGGGACGCACAGTTCTGCATCAGTGTCAGTTACTGGACCACCCAGACCACAGCAACAGGAGAAGAGTTGCTACAACTGTGGTAAGGTGGGACACTTGATGAAGGATTGCCGTTCTAGGCCAGTCGGTGTGACACAACAGCCCCCGAGACAGAATCAACAGGGATCTCAGAATAGACAACATCAAGGAGTAGCTCGAGGACGTGGACAAGCGTCTCAAGCTGGATCATCAGCACCACCTCAACACCAGGCGACTGCAAGGTTCTATGCTATGAACCCACCTGAGGCAGTGGTCAATCCACAGGTAGTGGCAGGTCAGATGAAACTTTTGTATTCTAATATGTCTACATCATGTGTTGTATCCGTTTTGGATTGATCCGGGTGCTACGCACTCTTTCATCACTCGTGAAGTGATTTGTAACTGCAATGTGACTGTTAGTCATAGAGCAGATAGTTTGTTGTTAGAGACTCCATTGAGGGGGTCTGCCGTTTTGCAGGAGGTATGTTCTCCCTGCATCCTCTTCTTTTCTGACCATCGCATTCAAGTGGATCTTATACCCCTTGATATGTAGGGATTTGATATAATCCTCGGGATGGATACCTTAGAAAGGTGCAGAGTTGTCTTGGATTGTGAGTCCAAGTTGGTTGTGTTTGCTGATGAAAGCAACACATGGATCTTTCAAGGAGAAAGAAGGATTCTTCCCACCTGTCTTGTATCAGCTATGGTTGATGATAAGCTGTTGAGGCAAGGATGTTATGCATTCTTAGCCCATGTGGTAGATGTTACCAAGGAAAGTTCCAATCCTGCTGAATTTCCTATAGTCAGGGAATTCGAAGATGTGTTTCCTGAAGAACTTCCTGGTATACCACCACCTCGGGAGATTGATTTTGAAATCAATCTGATCCCAGATATGAAACCCATAGCTCAAACTCCGTATAGGATGGCGCCTGCCGAGATGGCAGAACTCAAGAAACAGCTTCAAGAGTTACTTGAGAGAGGTTTTATCCGACCGAGTACTTCACCTTGGAGTGCTCCGGTCTTGTTTGTTAAAAAGAAAGATGGGTCAATGCGGTTGTGCATCGACTACATACAACTCAATAAAGTAACAATAAAGAATAAGTACCCTCTGCCGAGGATTGATGATCTCTTTGACCAGTTGCGTGGTGCAACAATCTTCTCAAAAATAGACTTAAGGTCTGGATATCATCAACTCCGTATTAAGGATAGTGACATATCCAAGTCCGCCTTTAGGACAAGATATGGTCACTATGAGTTCACGGTTATGTCGTTTGGACTAACCAATGCACCAACTGCATTTATGGAACTCATGAATAGAGTTTTTTGACCTTTCCTTGATCAGTGTGTTTTCGTCTTTATAGATGACATTCTGATTTATAGTAAGGATGCTCATCAGCATGAGCAGCATCTACGCCAAGCTTTGACCTTGCTAAGAGAACATAAGATGTACGCTAAGTTTAGCAAGTGTGAGTTCTGGCTGCCGGAGGTATCTTTTCTTGGACATGTGATATCCGCCTCAGGAATTCGTGTTGACCCTACAAAGGTAGAATCTGTTCTACAATGGGAACAACCGAAGACACCGATGGAGATTCGAAGTTTCTTGGGGTTAGCTGGCTATTATCGAAGGTTCATTAAGAACTTTAGTTCTATAGCTTTACCTTTGACCAAGTTAACCCGGAAAGATGTTCCTTTTTCTTGGAGTGATAAGTGTCAACAATCTTTCCAGTTGCTGAAGGAGAGGTTGACAAGTGCACCTGTGCTAGTGCTACCTGAACAAGGAAAAGGATATGTAGTTTTCTGTGATGCTTCCAAGAATGGACTAGGATGTGTGTTGATGCAGGATAAACAAGTGATTTCTTTTGCTTCCCGACAACTTAATAAACACGAGGAGAATTATCCAACACACGATCTGGAGTTATCTGCTGTGGTTCATGCTTTGAAGATCTGGAGGCATTATCTCTACGGAGAGACATCCCAGATTTTCACAGACCACAAAAACCTTAAGTATATCTTCTCTCAGCATGAGCTCAACATGAGGCAACGTCGCTGGATGGAGTTAATCAAGGACTACGACTGTACAATTGATTACCATCCAGGCAAGGCCAATGTTGTTGCAGATGCCTTGAGTAGGAAATCAGCAACATCAACCATGAATAGAGCACAACTAAACTCTTTAGTATGCTCTAGGAGAGATATGCTTATCTCTTTAAGGCAAGACAATGTACAGTTGAAGGTGTCATTGTTAGCCGAATTGTTGGCTGAGATGCATATTAAGCCTACCCTAAGAAAGAAGATTAAAGAAGCACAACTAGGTGATGCTGCAGTTCAGCAGATTAGATCTGAGTATGAAAATGAGAAGCAAGATGGTTTTCATGACTCAGAGGACCAAGTAGCTTGTTATAATGGGAGAATGATAGTGCCGGATGTGGACAACTTGAGGAAGTTAGTCCTGGAAGAAGCCCATTCTTCCATGTATGCTGTGCATCCAGGGAGCACCAAGATGTATCGGAATTTGAAAGATCTGTATTGGTGGCCTGGGATGAAAAAGCACGTTGCAGAGTTTGTTCTGAGGTGTTCTGTGTGTCAGCAAGTTAAAGCTGAACACCAGAAGCCTGCACGGACAATGCAACCTTTACCCATACCACAGTGGAAGTGGGACCATGTGACCATGGACTTTGTTGTTGGCCTACCCAGGACAAACAAAAGACATGATTCCATTTGGGTAATTGTTGATAGGTTGACTAAGACAACACATTTCTTACCTGTCAAAACAACCTATTCTGCTGAAAGGTTATCAGAGTTGTATGTTCAAGAAATAGTGTGTTTGCACGGAGTTCCTGTCACAATAGTTTTTGACAGAGGTCCTCAGTTTACGAGTCGTTTTTGGGAACAGTTACACAGAGCCTTAGGCACTAAGCTAAGGTTTAGTACGGCCTTTCATCCACAGACTGATGGACAGTCGGAAAGGACCATACAAACCTTAGAAGACCTGTTGCGAGCATGTGTTCTCCAGTTCACCGGAAGTTGGGATCTACACCTAAGCTTGATAGAGTTTGCCTATAACAATAGCTATCAGCATAGTATTGATATGGCACCTTATGAAGCCTTGTATGGTAGATGTTGTAGGTCACCTTTGTGTTGGTTTGAGACTGGCGAGCATCAGTTGTTAGGTCCTGACCTTGTGCAGCAAACCACAGAAAAGATTAAAATAATACAACAAAAGATTAAGACTGCTCAGGATAGGCAGAAATCTTATGATGACAAACGTCGTAGACCTTTAGAGTTCCAGGTTGGAGACAGAGTGTATCTCAAGGTCTCACCTTGGAAAGGGGTCCTTCATTTTGGAAGGAAAGGGAAGTTAGCTCCTAGATATATGGGGCCTTATCCAATCATCGAACGGATTGGAAAGGTAGCATATAGACTAGAGCTACCACATGAGTTACAGCGGTTACATCCTGTGTTTCGCATTTCTATGTTGAAGAAATGTCACCCAGACACCGAGTCAGTTCTACAACCTATGGAGGTAGAATTGAATGATGACATATCCTATGAGGAGGGACCAGTGTCAATCCTTGATAAACGAATTAAAAAGTTAAAGAAGAAAGATATAAGTCTTGTGAAAGTCCTCTGGAACCATCGTGGTGTTGAAGAAGCCACTTGGGAGTTAGAGGATGAGATGAGAAGGAAGTATCCTGCCCTTTTCTATTAGTATGTTTTATCGATTTCGGGGACGAAATCCTTGTAAGGGGTGGATAATTTGTAACATCCCTGACCTGGGTTATGCGTTAACCCTAGGTGTTTTGCCTAAATATGTAATTAAATCTTTGTGATTAACTCTGAGCATGTAATTAAGTTTCTCAGAAACATATATTTCAGTATTTGCTCCTTTTTATTTAAAGTTGTAGCATTGTTTTGATATATAGGGACCTATGTGCAATTTACCCAGTTAAAAGGGTTAGCTTGCAATTTGCACATGATGAGATGTTCCTCTGATGTTTAGACATCATGAGAATCTTTTTGGCAAAGTTTGAGGGATTTCCCAAGCTAGGGCACCAAGGTGCAGCTGTGGAAGCAATCCCGGTGCTTGAAACCCTAATTTGGGGTAAAATGCAAATTACCCAAATTAAGGGATGAAAATTGTGAAATATGTCATCTAATGTATCTTTTTAGACTCTTGCCATCATTTAGAGAAGAAATGATGAGGGAGTCACCTCAATTGAATTATCAAGTTATGAAATATACCTTGTGATTGAATAGTCAGGGTATATGTGCAATAGTTATTTATGTACGTACCTTATTATTAGATTTCTCTCCTTTGCCTTCTTTTTCTAAGACCTTAAGAGAAGGTTTGTCCTTAGAATAAAGAGGAAGGGACGATCAAGTAAAGAAGGAGGGACCTAGTTGGAATTATGGACAACTTATGAACTAATGTTGAAAATCCTACCCCTAGTATATATACCTCAACTTCTCAAGGGAACTTGCCGTTCGTTCCCTTCATTGTTCCATTTCACCAAAGACGACCAAAGACTGCCTTGGAGCTAAGGAGGACGACCAAGGGAAACAAGGTAGGTTTGGGACCCTTCTTTTGCCTAATTCCATGGTTAGAACTCGAATTCAAGGTCAATTTGGTGACTAACTCACGAAACCCTATCTTTCTAACCATCTCTTTTCGTCTTTCCTTGGAGTTTTCACCTTGGCCAACCTGTGGGAACTCAAGGACGCCATTAGAGCTTGGATCTTGAAAGCTTGGAGCTCAAGGAGCAAGCTTTAGGCGGGTTTTATAACTCTAAACCCATGCTTTACTATATACATCTCTTATATGCGGTTAGATGATAGTTCTGCATGTTTCCCTACTTTCCCTGCTATTTTTGCAAGCAAATCCATGGGATATCTGTTCTGTTCTTGAGCTAGGAGACGAAGGCGTGATTTACAAGAAAAATCCACCACTTTTCACTTTCTTAAACGGTCTCACCAGTTTGCTCTCTCGGTCTCAAGACCGCAAGGTGAGCAAACGGTCTCGAGACCGCGACAGGGCAAACGGTCTTCAAGACCGTTTGGCCCCATTGACCGAGCGTGGACCGTATAATAAATCTGTTCCTAATTATATAGGTTAATAACCCTCAACATTTGGGAGGCTAACTCTAAAGGAATCGGGAGATATGACCTTTTTAAGTAACAACTTTAATTGAATTTATTCCTGATTTTCAAACGGTCTGAAATTGCCTTTTTGGGCAAACGGTCTCAAGACCGTGTAAGGTCGTTGACCAGGCATTGACCGTATGAGTTTACTGTTCAAAATAATGTTAATTAACAACTCACCAAGTTTGATGGTCTAATTCCAAACGGGCTAAGAGTTGAAGGGTGAATACTAGGGCTAACCCTAGGTGAAATCAGTACTGAATTTATGGTGACCTAATTAGGGTTTTTTAGGGTTGATTGACCTAAACGGTCTCAAGACCATTTGGAGGTCATACAAACGGTATCAAGACCGCGAGGGCAATCAACCAAGACCGTTTGGAGGTCTGGGGTCAAGGATAGTTGACCAATTGAAGGTACAATTACACCAAATTACATTGCAATTAAAGTATTGATATGATCATCAACTCAATAGGTCAGACCTTGATGAATTTGCACTAGAATCCAAAATTGGATGGGCAAACGGTCTCAAGACCGTTTGGAACTCATCCAAACGGTCTCAAGACCGAGAGGACAATCACCCAAGACCGTTTGAAGGTCTAGGGTTAAGTAATTTGACCAATTGAGGACCTAATTGCAAATAAGTTATCAATTTAATCAAAATTCTGTTTTGTGGTTCAATCATGATTCAACCCCTATCAAATCACCTTAGACTTTGATGAAATCTTGGGAAAACGGTCTCAAGACCATGTGGGGTCCACCCACATGACCGTAAGACTGTTTGGGCCAAGTTTGGGCCCAATTGGAGCTCAATTGAAGGGTTCAACCTTGTGTTGAGTCACATTGTTGAGTGTTGATGGGTGAACATTGATAGACCTTAATTGAATCGACTTCAACCCTAATTGGTCAACAATTGAGGGTCAATTGAATGACCAAGTGGTCAAGAATAATCTTAATTGACCCAATTCATAAGTGGTCATCATGGTTTTGACCTTTTGAGGGCTTCAACATCGGTTGACATTATAGGTTGTAACCATTGAATCTTGTTGAAGGTCCAAGCGGCTGAGACCATGTGAGCCTCGCGGTCTCAAGACCGTGAGAGGGCTCGCGGTCTCAAGACCGTGAGGGGGCTCACGGTCTCAAGACCGAGAGGGGGCTCACGGTCTCAAGACCGCGAGGGGCCTCGCAGTCCTGAGGTTAAGGTGAGCAAACGGTCTGCATAGCCTCGCGATCTTGACATCAACTTGAGGCTCGCGGTCCTGGAATGGTTTGAAAGGGCTCGCGGTCTTGGAGTAGATGAGGGGGCTCGCGGTCTTGAAAAGTCAAAATTGAGCAAACGGTCAACACACCCTCGCGGCCTTGGAAGTCAAAATTGACTAAACGGTCAACACTTTCAAACGATCTCAAACCAATTGGAGATTGATGGTTGAGATCGATCAATGTAATTCAAGGTTGACTTCTTTCAATCAATTGATGATATAAATGGTTCAATGTTGTCCTAATCAAACCCTAATGATAACCTAGGATATTAAAGGGTTAATGGACTAAGGTTTTGACCTTGATGATGATCAATGGGGTGAATTACCAAAATACCCCTGAAGGGTAAATTAAGTAATACCTTGATCAAATCAAACCCTAATCACATGATGGTGATGTTTTGGGCTATGTTAGCCTATGATGACTTAATCCAACCTGATTTAGAGTGATGTTGACCTCACCTAACTATATGATGAGAGAGAAAGTACTTCTAGAGAGAGAAAGTACCCCTTTTCAGGTAAAAACTCAATTAAAGCATCTCCAATGCACAAGAATGAGTATAATTAGGGTATGATCCACCTGTGTGAGATCATAGAAACCCTAATTATGATAAATGATGAACCTTTAACTAATCTAAGAGCATCAATGAAGATGTTACTCATACATGATAATGTTATGAGTTCAATTCACCTTAATGTGAATAGTAAACCCTAATTCAAGGGTGACGACATGTAATGTGAATAGTAAACCCTAATTCAAGGGTGACGACATGTAATGTGAATAGTAAACCCTAATTCAAGGGTAATGGCATGCTTTTGAGTATTAAACTCTATATGATGTGAATTAGAGATTTAACTCTTATGACAAGAATAGGAAGTATATTCCTTATTTTTGTATTACCTTTATTAGTTGTATTAACCATGCAGGTTCTGATATGAAGGTAATCATATCCAGGTATGGGTGTTGATGTTATATTCATTAAAGGCATGTTGTTAGCCTTATGAATAAGTAAAGTAATCTGATGCCTTGTCAGTGGCATCTGATAACCTCCCATTTTGTGACGTTATCTTATTAGTTATCTTTAGTTTTCCATACTCTTTCTTAGATAAACTAAATAAAATCATTAAACCTTCTTACTTTAGTGCATATACATCAATAAAATAACTTTTCCTCTTTTTCATTACAGAAAACACAAAAAAAAATTACAAGACCGCGAGAAGCCTCACGGTCCCAAGACCGCGACAAGCCTCACGGTCCCAAGACCGCGACAAGCCTCACTGTCCCAAGACCGCGACAAGCCTCACGGTCCCAAGACCGTGACAAGCCTCACGGTCCCAAGACCGCGACAAGCCTCACGGTCCCAAGACCGCGAGAAGCCTCACGGTCCCAAGACCGCGAAAGCCTCACGGTCCCAAGACCGCGAGAAGCCTCACGGTCCCAAGACCGCGAGAAGCCTCACGGTCCCAAGACCGCGAGAAGCCTCACGGTCCCAAGACCGCGAGAAGCCTCACGGTCCCAAGACCGCGACAAGCCTCACGGTCCCAAGACCGCGACAAGCCTCACGATCCCAAGACCGCGAGAAGCTTCACGATCCCAAGACCGCGAGAAGCCTCACGGTCTCAAGACCGTTTGAGACCAAACGGTCTCAAGACCGTTTGGGCTCAACTTGAGCCTATAAATAGGACCTCAAGGGCCACTTCAAAAGGATCGAATTTCAAGATGCCCAAAGGCTGCCTCTCCAGATTCAGAGCACTCTGGTCTTCCGTCCACTGCCCCAAGGCTGCCAGTTTTGAGATCCGTGCTCATCATCAAGCTTCCTTCTCTCTCTTCTTTCTCTCTCTTCAACAAAGAAGGTGGGAAGAGAAAATCCTTCATCAAGGCAACCACGAAGTGCGAAGATCGTTTCTCTCTTCACCAAGGGTTCAACCTTCCCTCCTCCGTGGAGATGACGTTCTTTCTCTCTCTTCTCGCCTCCTTCTTTGTCATGAGCGAGTAGTTTCATTCACTAGGGTGCGGGGAGTAGCCCCGCTACCCATGTTTTCATTTCATGCGATGTAATTCAATAACTTGTAATAAAGATACTCTTCTTTTCAGTTTGACTTCAATCGCTTAATGAATACTAGTTGCTTGATCATCAACTTGTGTTACATATTGTCTTTTGGTATGAATTGTCTATGTTTGTACCCTTAGATCTAAATATTGATTGAATGTTGGTTATGGATGTATGTAGTCACCATATGTCTGTTTCGGTGTCTAGAAGTGTTTTCATGAGTGGAGTAAACTCACCCCCATCGTTGCACTTTCATACTATGAAATGGAATCAGTTGACGTATGGAAGTGCAACCTTGGTAAGGTCGAGGAACACATTTCATGCAGGAGTAATGCAAAGCATGTGACCATTCATTATGGAATGGCTGGCATTGCAATACTCCACACTTCTCGTAGCTAGTTATCCGAAAGGAAGCTAGGACTACAAGATACTAACTGATTTGACTCTTTTTGCTGGTTGTTTTATTATGTTGCATGACTTGATCCATGTGTAGTGGTGTGAAACCCGATAACATCCTAGTGGTTTTTATCAATTGTTTACAACCTTAATATTTACTTTCTTGCTTTACTTTCCTCGCGTTTAGCTTCAAAACCAACATCAAACTTTCGATCTAAATATCAACTGTTAAGTAGTTAATCAAAACTAAAAACGTTTTCCATCTTGACTTCGTCAAGACCGTTGTCCCGAGGATTCGACCCTTAACTATACTACGATAAGACTTCCGCGTGTCTTAGCACACGTGGGTGGAGTTCTTACCATAGTACTAGCAAGGCTAAACCTAAGGATTCATTACCTTAGGATTTTTAGTGGTGTTGCAAAACTCCATCAAAAATTGGCGCCGTTGCCGGGGACAACGGAACTTTTTAGTTTTTACTTAACAACTTCTTGGTTGATTAGGATTTTACACTTTTTCTTGATAACTACTCCAATACTTCTTGATTTCTTCATTTCCTTCCATTATCCTAACGTGTGATTTTCCTTCTACTCAGGTAGAAAACGTGTATGCAACCCCCGCATAGCATCGGATTCTCCCCTGAACCAGAATACGATTCTGAGGTAGAAAGAAGTTTCCACCGAAGGAATAGACTTAACCTCCAAAGAGCCAGACAGATGGCCGAAGAGCAACGCCTTGTTGCAGAAAGAGTCAACGCCGCCATAGCAGCACAACGAGCACAACTTATTGCCGACACTCGTGCGCAGGTGCAAGCTGAGATCCGAGCTGAGGAACAAGCCCGCATCCAAGCAGAACATGCTGCTGCTCAACTTGCGTTAAGAAACAAGCAACTTCGGGACTACGCAGTCCCGAAGAATTATGAAGACGATCATCCTGTCCGACCACCGATTATTAACATACCACACTTTGAAATTCGGACGCAATGGATCCAGATCATGCAAGGCATTTCTTTCTCCGGAGCACCCGGAGACGATTGCATGGATCACCTTAAGAGATTCAAGTCACTCTGCCGACTTGTACCCCAAGCAGGAATTGCCTTGGAAGCAATCATGTTACACCTTTTCCACTTCACCTTATCTGGAAGAGCACTAAGCTGGTACAACGCTTTGGATAGACACCCCATCATCACTACTTGGACTCCTTTAGAAGAGAAGTTTCTTGAGAAATTCTTCCCACCTTCGCTAACCTATGAGATTAGGGGACAGATTAATCACTTTTCCCAACTACCTGGAGAAACACTTGCTGAAGCTTGGGAAAGATTCAAAGAACTCCTGAGAAAGTGTCCTCACCATGGCATATCTCAAAATCAACTGATAGAAACATTTTATAGAGGAGTAAGTGATGATATCAAGCAATTCCTAGATTCCTCATCTGGAGGAAACTTTATGAGAAAGAATTATGAAGATGCCTGGAATATAGTTACGCTAGGGGCCGAGAACCAATCCAATTGGGGAAGGTCATCTAACCAACCCAAAGGCGTTCTCAAGGTTTACAAAGCAGAAGAATCCATGGAACTCAAGGCCATTGCTGAGGCCTTGAAGACTATTGCTAGCAAGCAACAAGCCCTCGAAACTTCTTTCGGGGAATATGATAAGAAGAAAAGCTCTCAGGTTCAACAAGTTAAGGCAGCTACTGGAACTTGTGAAGCCTGTCATGCATCCGATCATCCCACATTATCATGTGGCCTGTTATACAATGTCGTGATGGATTTACAACCACCTATGCCGCAATATGAACCCATTATCGAGCATATCGAGGACCAAATGCCAGAGCAAGTCAACTCCATACATTCAATACTTGGCCAAGTGTATTACAACCCAGATAAACCAAGGAACCATCCTAGTTTTCAATACGGGAATCCTGCAGGGACTGCCAACCCACAGCAGCAGGCACAAGGTGGATCTTTCAATAGACAACCACCAGGATTTCAGAATAACTTCAATCAAGGGAATTATAGACAAGGTTTCCAAAGATCTAACTATCCCAGGAATCCTTCTTACCAATATGCCCATTCAGGACTGCACCCTCAGTTGCAACAACCTCAGTTGCAGCAGCCACAGCAACCCCAGCAGCCACAGTTAACTGCACCTCTACAACAACCAGGACAGCATGTCACTCAGTATCAACAAAGGGGTGCTCCTCCCCAATCATCTGATGAGATATCCTTGATTAGACAAATGCTTCAATCGCAACAAACCATGCTTGCAAACCAGCAAGCTCAACAAAAGGCCGTAGAAGCCCAACTGGTACAAATTGCCGCTCAATTGAAACCTCAAGCCGGCACTTTTGCTGGGCAACCAGAGGCAAACCCGCGTCATAACCCAAACAGACCAGAACAACTTAATGCCGTCACCACGCGGTCTGGTCGTGTCCTGCCTGATGTCACCAGAATCGACCATGATGATGATGACGTAGCCATTCTTTCCCCGACAGGGAATTCAAGCAGAGAAACAGAAAATTCTGCAGAGAAAGAAAAGGAAAAGGAACCAACCCCAGAAGTCTCACCAAGAATTCCTTACCCAGACAGACTAAAAGGAACCAAAATGGACACTAGGTTCCAAAAATTTAAAGAAGCTATGAAAAAGTTATACATTGATATTCCTTTTCTTGATGCCCTTTCCGAAGTACCCGCTTGGGCAAAATACCTGAAAACCCTCCTGTCAAGAAAGTATATGACAGAAGAGCATGAAACAGTGAAACTTGCTCAGACCACTTCAGATATTCTGCTTAATAAAATACCAAAGAAAAAGAAGGACCCAGGTTCCTTCGGCATTCAGTGTTCCATTGGAAATGGCTCCAGCAAGAAAGGACTGGCAGACCTAGGAGCAAGCATATCTATTATGCCCTATTCAATGTGTAAAAGATTAGGCTTCACTGATTTGTTACCTATGACAATGACAATTCAATTAGCCGACTCTACCATAACTGCCCCTCTTGGAATTATCGAAGACATCCCTGTCACAATAGGAACAAATTCTTATGTCCCGTGTGATTTTGTTATTATGGACATACAAGAAGACCTGAGATATCCGATAATCTTTGGAAGACCTTTCCTAGCTACCGCCCGAGCTCTCATTGATGTCGAAGCAGGAACTATTATTTTGAGACTTGGGAGGGAAGCTTTCCAGTTCAGAGTTCTAAACAGCATGAAAGGTCCAAGCATTCAAGAGGAAGTCTTTCTCCTGGATGCTAAATATCAAATGTCCCAGTTAGAAATGTCTGAACCATCCGATGAATTGGAAAATACTCTTACAAATCCGGAGGTAGAATTCTCGGCCAGTGAATTAGTGCAACAATGCCTGCAATACTTAGAAAAAGTTGAAGAAGCTCCGACAGCCACGTTTGAAGAACTTAAGGCCATCACAATTATAGAAGCCACTGAGCCACCTAAGGCTCCAGAAATGAAAGCCTTACCCGGGGGGCTTAAACATGTCTTTCTGGATGATGAGAAGCTCTGTCCAGTAATCATCAGCTCCACTCTGGAGGATGATCAAGAAAACAGACTCCTCGATGAACTGAAGAAGCATAAGAAAGCCATTGGCTATAAAATGACTGATCTGACAGGCATAAACCCTGCTTTATGTATGCACAAACTGCCCATGGTTGAAGAGTTTAAACCATCACGAGAACACCAAATAAAGTTAAACCCCAACCTCAAAGAGGTGGTTCGCCTTGAGGTCCTCAAGCTTCTAAAGGCGGGCATTATCTACCCAATTTCTGATTCTCAGTGGGTAAGCCCAGTGCAGGTGGTCCCTAAAAAGGGGGGAACCACCGTTGTTCTTAATGACAAAAATGAACTTGTGCCCACTAGAATCGTTACAGGGTGGCGTATGTGCATTGATTATAGGAAACTTAATAAATCAACACGAAAAGATCACTACCCCCTGCCTTTCCTAGATGAGGTCCTCGAGCGCCTAGCTCATAAGAAGTTCTTTTGTTACCTCGATGGATATTCTGGCTTTTACCAAATCCCGATACACCCGGACGATCAAGAGAAAACTACTTTTATGTGTCCCTTTGGGACGTATGCTTTTAGAAGAATGCCATTCGGGCTCTGTAATGCACCAGCTACTTTCCAAAGATGCATGTCTACTATCTTTGCGGGATTGACAGAGTCTATAATGGAGGTATTCATGGATGATTTCTCAGTTTATGGAGACTCCTTCGACAACTGTCTGCTCAACCTGGTTCAAGTCCTACAAAGATGTGAGGAAACAAACCTCATTTTAAATTGGGAAAAATGCCATTTTATGGTAACAGAGGGTGTTGTTTTGGGACACAGAGTGAGCGACAGAGGGATCGAGGTGGATCAAGAAAAAATTGACGTTATCTCAAAATTGATGCCACCAAAAGAAGTAAAAGGAGTACGTGCCTTCTTAGGACATGCTGGGTTTTACAGAAGATTTATTAAAGACTTCTCCAAAATAGCAAAACCCATGACACAACTGCTGACCAAGGACACAGAGTTCAACTTTAACCAAGAATGTTTGCAAAGTTTCACAACTCTGAAAGATGCCTTGATTTCTGCACCAATATTACGAGCTCCAGATTGGTCGTTACCTTTCGAAATCATGTGTGATGCGAGCGATTATTCCATAGGGGCCGTTTTAGGGCAAAGAATCGACAAGAAACCCTATGTTATATACTACGCATCTAAAACGCTGGATGAAGCACAAAAAAATTACACCACTACAGAAAAGGAATTTTTAGCTGTCATCTACGTGTTTGAAAAATTCCGCTCATACCTGATAGGAGCTAAAGTCATTGTCTACACTGACCACTCCGCTATACGATATCTGATTCAGAAGCAAGACACAAAACCTAGACTTATCCGCTGGGTGCTAATGCTTCAAGAATTCGATTTGGAAATTAAAGACAAAAGCGGAGTGGAAAACGTCGTCGCCGATCATCTCAGCCGTATTAGAGTCGAGGATGAAGACAAAGTTCCTATCCAACCCTCCCGGACGACCACCTAATGAAAGTCTCCAATGGATTTCCCTGGTATGCCGACATTGTCAACTATTTGGCAACAGGAATCATTCACCCATCCGCATCCTATCACGACAAAAAGAAGTTCATTCACGACGCTAAGCAATATTTCTGGGACGAGCCCTATCTTTTTCGCTTATGCGCAGATGGACTCTTTCGTAGATGCATCCCAGAGACGGAAATCACTCCGGTCCTTGAGCACTGTCACTCAGGCCCCACTGGGGGGCACATGAGTTCTAAGAAGACAGCCCTCAAAGTCTTACAATCTGGCTTTTATTGGCCCACCATCGCAAAAGACGCACATGAATACGTGCGATCATGTGACAAGTGCCAACTATCCGGAGGGATAACCAGAAGAAATGAAATGCCATTGAACATATGGCAAGAAATCGAACTCTTCGATGTATGGGGAATAGATTATATGGGCCCTTTCCCCTCGTCTTATGGATTCAAGTATATCTTGGTTGCTGTGGATTACGTTTCAAAATGGGTAGAAGCTCTACCAACCACCTCTTGCGATTCAAAACCGGTAATCAAGATGTTTAAAGAGATAATATTTCCCAGATTCGGCGTCCCAAGAACGATTATATCTGACGGCGGATCACATTTTTTGGAACGGAGCTTTGAAGCCTTATTAAGAAAATATGGAGTCAACCACAAAGTTTCTACACCATATCACCCACAGACATGTGGACAGGTTGAAGTCTCCAATAGGCAAATTAAAGCTATTCTGGAAAAAACTGTCAATCGACACCACACCGATTGGTCCACCAAACTATCTGACGCTCTATGGGCTTACCGTACAGCTTTCAAAACACCCATCGGAACAACACCGTTTCGATTAGTGTATGGGAAGTCTTGCCATTTTCCAGTTGAATTAGAGCATAAGGCTTGGTGGGCCATTAAGCAACTAAATTTTGATCTCAAAGGTGCTGGTGAATTCCGACAACTTCAACTCCAAGAGTTAGAAGAGCTACGAATGACAGCCTACCACAACGCAAGAATCTACAAAGAACAAACTAAGATGTGGCACGATGGCCACATCAAAAGAAAAGATATAATCGTCGGAGACAAAGTCCTCCTATTCAACTCCAGATTAAAAATGTTTCCTGGAAAACTGCGTACTAAATGGTCGGGGCCCTTTACAATCAAACATATATACCCGACAGGAGCTGTCATTATTATTAACGATAATGGAGGAGAGAGGACCGTAAATGGCCACAGATTAAAAAAGTACCACACTCCGGCAGACAAGTTATCAAGACAAACCATACAGATTCATGACCCTATAAAGTCAGCATAGCCGGAGAAAAAATCTTGTCGAGCTAGCGACGTTAAACCAAGGCGCTTCTTGGGAGGCAACCCAAGGCCTGAATATCACCTTCCCTAATTTTTCTAGCCTTTTCTTTTGTTTTTAAACACCCTTTTGTTTATCTTTGTTTTTCCTTTTTCTTTTGCTTTCTTTAAATCCAAAATACATAAAAATCCACATGATCTTGAGGTCAAACGGTCTCGAGACCGTGAGGCCCCTCGCGGTCTCCAGACCGTGAGGCCCCTCGCGGTCTCACGACCGTGAGGCCCCTCGCGGTCTCACGTCCATGAGGCCCCTCGCGGTCTAAAGACCGTTTGAGCTCTCTCGGTCACCTGACCGAGAGGGCTCCTAAAAACCTATAAATATACCCCCCACCTACGCGCCCCTCTTCTTGATTCCCGAATTCTCAAACTCTCCTGTTTCATTCCACTCTGACCTTCGTCTCTACACTCCCGCGCGTCGCTGTTTCAAGTGCTTCGCCGATGACTCGGCTTCGTCGCCGTCGTTCTCGACTTCGTCGTCGTCGTTCCTAGCTCGTCGTCACTCCCGGCTCGTCGTCAGCTCTGCAGCAGCTACCCCTTCGCCGACCCACCGACCGCAGCGACAGGTTGACGCATCACCGTTTAAAACTCGCGTTCGAGCTCCTTCCCGCCGTTGTCGCCATCATCGTTTCCGCAGCTCTTAGCAGACGAACGGCTGCGCGGTTCGTTTCCTGCGCGGTTCGTCTTCCTCGCGGTCTCAAGACCGTTTGGATCCTCGCGGTCTCAAGACCGTTTGGATCCTTGCGGTCTCAAGACCGTTTGGATCCTCGCGGTCTCAAGACCGTTTGGATCCTCGCGGTCTCAAGACCGTTTGGATCCTCGCGGTCTCAAGACCATTTGGATCCTCGCGGTCTCAAGACCGTTTGGATCCTCGCGGTCTCAAGACCGTTTGGATCCACGCGGTCTCAAGACCGTTTGAGACCAAACGGTCTCAGGACCGTTTGAACTATATCAAACTAATAAAACTCAAATTCAAAATAATTTTACTTTGTTATAATTTCAAAATTTAATATTTCTAACTTTTGTTTCTTATCAATTATTTCAGAATGACTTCACCTGCTAAGCAAGGACCAACAGACGCTCCCTTCTGGACAAAAGAGAAGCTCATTGCTGAACGAGCAAATCTGCAAAGCTTAGTTGATGACTTCAAAAGGACTGGAAAAGTCCCAGCAGAAGTGAACCTGACTGCTGTCATGAAGGACATCAAGCGAATAAACCGCTGCCTAGATGAAGAACCTTATGACGAGGAGGTCGAAGAGACCTCATCCGACGAGGCCTCCGAATACCAGCCTTCCCCTGAGAAAGAATCACCCACTACAAAATCTAAGGGGAAGAGATTGGCTCAAGAACCAACAACTGAGCCAACATCTAAGAAGAGAGCCAGGAAGCAGGTCCACCCTGCCTGTGCAAGAGAACAAATCCTAGCAGGGTACATCCCACCATCCTCCACCACCGTCACCAACCCTGCCACAATAACTGTTCCTATTTTTCCTCCCATCACCACCACAACACCACCACCCGAGAACCTTCACCTCCAAATCATTCCCCCCATCAGCCAACTCCTTAAACCAACCAAGTATGTCTGCCCCAGCATACTGATGAAGATGGGGATCTACCACAGAATCCTCACTCTTCTTGACAATTCTAACCTTTCATGGCTCTGCTTTGTATCTGAAATTTCCTACTTTGAGCCAACTACTGAATTCTTCACCTACTTCAACAAAGAAGTGGTGGACATCTTGCATAAAGAAAGGGACGGTGGTGATCGTAGAATAACCTCCAGAATCTTCAACAATGAGGTAGTCATCACCGAAAATGTCCTGAATGAAATTTTCATCGACAATAAAGACCAGCTGAAGAATGCCAAAGCTGCTGGCACAGACCACCCCAGTTTCAACAAGCATAACTTCTGGAAGTCATTAACGGGGTTACCAACCTTTGATGCAAGGACAAGCAAGGCCTCTAACGTTCATTCTGGCCTAGTGCGCACGTTACACAAAATTATCGTTGGCGCACTTTTCCCTAGATCCGAAGGAGGAAATGTTCTCAAATCTGACCTTTTTGTCCTCTGGTCAGTCCTCAACGGAATGCCTGTCAACATTGGACGGCACATGCTGATCAAGCTATCAGCCTTCGCCCTCGGGAAAGAAATCTGCACGGGTGGTCATATCACATCTATCATCAAATATCTCAAGATGGATAGACTTCTACCCAAATGCAGCCCAATAAAAGGCGACATTCTTACCAATGAACAGACACTAAAGAACTCTTACATCTTAAAGGATAAGGATGGAAGGATGAACTATGTGTTCTGCCCCACAAAATCTTCAAGAATCCTGCTCCCACTTCTAGAGCTTGCTGACTATGATAAAGACAAGCTCCTATTCACTGAAGACGAGATCGCCAAAATCATAGCTTCAGTCAAAGCCAGAGAAAAGAAAGCAAAGGCAGGGCAGGCAGAGCTTAGTATAACTGCCCCGGCAGCTAAAACAGCAAAGCTCCTAGTCAAACGACCTTCCCGAAGTCTCGTCAAAGCTCATGAGCTGTCAGGGACACCCACATCGAAACCTAACCCTGAAACTGAACCCCCCCCTCCCTGAAGAAAATATTACATCCTCATCACTAGACTCTTTTATAATGAGTCTAAATGCTGAGCTCAATACCACCTCTCCACCTTCCACCACCCCAATATCTACCACCCCACCACCATCAACCACCCTTCAATCATCCTCCGCTCCACCTTCCTCTACCACCCCTCCACCACCTCCACCCTTCTTTACTTCGGGCACCCCATTCTCCACCACAATGCCCGAATTCTCCTCCTTCACATCCACCAACTTTCCATCAACATTCCAGGATCCATTTCCCTCTTCGGGAATTCCACCATTTTTTCCATCCTCCACCACCCCGACATCGCTGGTGACCCCATCTACAGTCACCACGCAATTCGCGGGTCCATCAAAAGTGTCTTTTCTGCATGACACTATCATTCCACCCCGACCCCAGCCACCTCACCCTTCGTTCACTGGGGTCCCTTTTACTAATGTCGGTGAGGAATTCGGACGTCAATTTGACACCATCCGAAACCTCCTCACCGACCCATCTAACATTTTAAATTCTATTTTTTCATGCGTGCAGGGTCTAACTAAGCAGGTTGCCCAGATCGGCGAGCAGAACCACGCCATGCCAGGCATCCTCCAAGGAATCCAACAACGTCAAGCTTCAGTGGCCAAGCAATTCGACCACATCGACGGCCACTGCAACAACTTGCCCCAGTTGATCCAGGGAGTACAACGCCAGCATGAAGTGTTGGCAAAGCAAGTCGATAGGATTTCCGCGCAGACTTTACCTCTGCCAGAGACCCTACGCGAGCTGAAGCAACAACAGCAAGCTTTTAGCATGCGCCTGGACGACATCACCACCACCTCACGCAGCTACATAATAGCCAGGAGGAGTCATCAAATAAAGAGCTCATTCAGCTAAGAGCTCAAGTAACAGATCTCACAGCAAGACTCCTCTCGGCTGAACAACGTTATTCAGATCTTAAAGAAACCCACGAATCACTGCTCGAAACACACGAGCACGTGCAAGTGGCATATGATGAACTCCAATCCATCCATCGTCTGTGCAAAAAGAAAGCACAAAAGAAGACAACTAACGACGATGAAGATGATGCTGATAATGATGACGATTCTGATTCTTCGGCGGACTCCACCAACAGTACCTCCTCAGATGAAGACTCTAACAAACCAGATGATGCTGGGGAGGGTCCAAGCCAAGGAGCAGAACCCAGACAACAAAAAGATCACCATGACGGTGATAAGGATCCCAACTCCCCACACCATGATAATGTTAATATATCGTATGGGGATCAATTTCTGGACTACTCTGCTATGGGATCCATCGGGGAAGCTGCTAAAGACGCAGCCTTCGCCGAGTTCCACCAATGCATAATCGGAACCGGCACCACCCCTCCTACAACAGCTGTCTTACCCCTCTCAGCGGCCACCACAACAGCAACCTCACCCCTCGACGAGTACGAATCAGAACGAGTGCAATTAGATACTGATGAAGAGCTCGATTCTGCCTCGGACTCACACAACGACACTCTTGGCTCTGAGGAAGCCCCAGAAGTACATCCTCCCCCCCTCTACAGGAGCTTCCCCCGCCACCACCCCTGCCGCACAAAATGCATGACCTTGATATGGCGGCCATTTCCACTTTAGATGCTCAGGATATCTTTATATTGGATACTATCGTGGACGATACAAAGGCAGGAGATGATATTATCTACCACAACACTAAAACGAAGCGCAAGTTGACACGTGAAGATTTTCGCAAAATCCTGCGACCTGGGTCGACGATGCAAATGTCTATCTTCCGTGTCCTCCTCGCCAACTGTATCGAAATTTACAGAAGCCACAAGAGGAAGCAGCCTGTCTTTAATGCCTCACCCGCCCTATCCTTGGGCCTCCTATACAAGGATATCCAAGAAAAATCCATCGAACGTTTGCGTATCGGGCTAGCACGACGAGCACGTTATCTTACTGTGCCATTCCAAATTTTAAACTATTGGCTAGCTATGATTGTCGATACAGAGGCTCGGGACGCCACGGTTTATAACTTCTGCAGCACCGAGCTACCCGTCGGCATGATAAACTTTGTGGGCGAAGCAGCCGACGAAGCAAGATGCATACCCTTTCAGCTGCTCAAGTTAATTTGGGCTGCACGCCCATCTCTCCGCCAAGACTGGAGCCAGCCCTGGTTCAAAATTATAAACCCTCCAGTTCAAGCCGCAGAAGGATTCGGGGATTGCGCTTTCTGCACCATTCGTCACATCCAAGCGCTGAACCAAGAAATCCCTTTCTCTGCCCTGGTCACTGAAGATTTTCATTCCTTGAGAGGACGTTATGCGATGGAGCTCATCTGCGACAGACGGTTCTTCAAGGACCAAACGATGGCACCGGATGATGTCCCTCGCTACCTCTTCTCTGCTATCCAGCGACCGCAGCGGCGACCCTTCCGCCAAGCTCTAAAAGAGTCAGAGAAATCAAAGGGACCGGCCTCCACTACCGAGTAAAGCAAAGACGTCAAAGATCTGTTGTCTGCCATCACACCATCTTTTCCAGACTTCGATCTCAGTGCTTGCAAAGGCCTATCCAGCTACGAACTACGTCTCATTATGTCAAAGCTTTCCGCCGAGAATGATGAGCTCGTTTTCATGTCTGGTGACATTCTTATAATGGCAGACACTCTGCGAGAATGTTTACAAATTAAAGGATCCCTCTCTGTTGGCCTTATGTCCGCCTATCAGCTTCTACTCGAACAAGATCACCCCACAACATACATGGCGTCTCCATATCTGAAGGATGATCTTTTAAAGCTAAAGAACTTTGGCGCAGCTGAAACACTAATCTCATATCTACAACACACAACGCCGAAGTTCATCATGCTACCCTTCCTCTACCATGAACACTGGCTACTTCAGGCAGCAAACCTACCGGATGGAACAATTACAATTTATAACAGTTCCGATAGCCAGTACAACCCACGACAGAAAGTTTACGTCGTAACGCCAAAAACACCCACAGAGGTAGTGGCAAAAGAATGTGCTGAAAGATTAATTGATCTCCTTAGTCAGCACACAAAAGCTTATGCCAAAGAACACTTTCACCGCCCTTCCTTCTGCCACAAGTGTCCCCAGCAAATCTGACAATCCAACGACTACGGCTTCCATGTCCTCTACTGGATGTTTACCATCTTAGTTCTTCAGAGACCAGTAGAGGATATGACTGACGTAGACTATCACGCCCTGCGTGGACAGTTTGCAGCTAAGCTCCTCCAAGCACCAGGGGCAAGCTCAGGATTAACCGACGCCTAAATGCCCTAGTCCATGCATCTCTCAACCTATCCCTTTGACACTCTGTGGACAGAGTGCGTGATAAGTTAGGGGGGGAGTGCACTGGACAAGGGCGAGGTATCATCCTTCTCCAACTCTTCTAACTCATTTTTTCCCGCACATCATTTTCAAACTTTCTATTCGTACTTAGACTTTTTCCAGTAATTTTTTAAATAAAACAGCTTCGAAGTATAACTTTCATCATGGAAAGTATCACCCTTACCTAAGTTAGAGATAAAGCAGTCCTCATATAAATAATAAGATTAGCTTACAGGCTTGAAATGGCGAATCCATCAAATTCATTCACTATTGGTTTTTGTACTCTTACTTCAATTCTATCTTAGATTCTTCACAGGTCAACTTCATGGCCAAAGCAAACCATATAAACTCTCAAAGCCAAGAGGGAAATCAGGGAAATCCAAAATCAAGAAATCTCGCGAGCGGACCACCAATTAAAAATAAGTGCATGTCAGGAACCCTAAGAACAGTTTTCTTCTTTCAATAAAAGAGGCTTGGCTGCCCAATCAAAAACCCTAACAAAACCCACTTCCTAAGCCTGTGAGTATCGAATAAAAGCTAGAGTGTTGAATAAAAACATGAGAGTTGTGCCACACATAAGGTCCTATATGAAGAACCAACAAAGATCTCACCCGGCCGGTACATTCAGCTGCCCTCATGAAGGCAGATGTGTCGTGCCCGGTAATGAGATCCTAAGGTTTCCTGATATATGAAAAGGCTGATAAAAGAGCTCACCCGGCCGGTACATTCAGCTGCCCTCATGCAGGCAGATGTGTCGTGCGCGGTAGTGAGTCTCTAAAAAGCATAGACAAACCCTTCCCCACTTGAAGGGGGAGCTACACAATAAGCCTTTTTAGCCAGCCCTCATACCCACTCTAGCTACCAATAGGTTTTCCAAAGAAGTATAAAATTGATTAGAGTCGATGACATGCACATAATAAGAAAGGTGGTCCCAATGCGAGATTCACGATATAAAAGGAACCTGAGATCCATGCAACTTTTGATACTCGAAAGAGTTAGTGTAAGCAGAAGCCCTGATAAGACCTCGGTAGATCTCTGACCTAGAATTGAAACAAGAGTATGGAAACCCTAATCAAATAAAAATCGCCTCGCCATTACATGCCTTAGCTCTATCTAACTTGAGGACAAGCTAGACTCTAAGTTAGGGGGGGTGATAACCTCCCATTTTGTGACGTTATCTTATTAGTTATCTTTAGTTTTCCATACTCTTTCTTAGATAAACTAAATAGAATCATTAAACATTCTTACTTTAGTGCAGATACATCAATAAACTAACTTTTCCTCTTTTTCATTACAGAAAACACAAAAAAAAATTACAAAGACTCCTCATGGTCCCAAGACCGCGAGAAGCCTCATGGTCCCAAGACCGCGAGAAGCCTCACGGTCCCAAGACCGCGACAAGCCTCACGGTCCCAAGACCGCGAGAAGCCTCACGGTCCCAAGACCGCGACAAGCCTCACGGTCCCAAGACCGCGAGAAGCCTCACGGTCCCAAGACCGCGAGAAGCCTCACGGTCCCAAGACCGCGAGAAGCCTCACGGTCCCAAGACCGCGACAAGCCTCACGGTCCCAAGACCGCGACAAGCCTCACGATCCCAAGACCGCGAGAAGCCTCACGATCCCAAGAACGCGATAAGCCTCACGGTCTCAAGACCGTTTGAGACCAAACGGTCTCAAGACCGTTTGGGCTCAACATGAGCCTATAAATAGGACCTCAAGGGCCACTTCAAAAGGATCGAATTTCAAGACGCCCAAAGGCTGCCTCTCCAGATTCAGAGCACTCTGGTCTTCCGTCCACTGCCCTAAGGCTGCCAGTTTTGAGATCCGTGCTCATCATCAAGCTTCCTTCTCTCTCTTCTTTCTCTCTCTTCAACAAAGAAGGTGGGAAGAGAAAATCCTTCATCAAGGAAACCACGAAGTGCGAAGATCGTTGCTCTCTTCACCAAGGGTTCAACCTTCCCTCCTCCGTGGAGATGACGTTCTTTCTCTCTCTTCTCGCCTCCTTCTTTGTCATGAGCGAGTAGTTTCATTCACTAGGGTGCGGGGAGTAGCCCCGCTACCCATGTTTTCATTTCATGCGATGTAATTCAATAACTTGTAATAAAGATACTCTTCTTTTCAGTTTGACTTCAATCGCTTAATGAATACTAGTTGCTTGATCATCAACTTGTGTTACATATTGTCTTTTGGTATGAATTGTCTATGTTTGTACCCTTAGATCTAAATATCGATTGAATGTTGGTTATGGATGTATGTAGTCACCATATGTCTATTTCGGTGTCTAGAAGTGTTTTCATGAGTGGAGTAAACTCACCCCCATCGTTGCACTTTCATACTATGAAATGGAATCAGTTGACGTATGGAAGTGCAACCTTGGTAAGGTCGAGGAACACATTTCATGCAGGAGTAATGCAAAGCATGTGACCATTCATTATGGAATGGCTGGCATTGCAATACTCCACACTTCTCGTAGCTAGTTATCTGAAAGGAAGCTAGGACTACAAGATACTAACTGATTTGACTCTTTTTGCAGGTTGTTTTATTATGTTGCATGACTTGATCCATGTGTAGTGGTGTGAAACCCGATAACATCCTAGTGGTTTTTATCAATTGTTTACAACCTTAATCTTTACTTTCTTGCTTTACTTTCCTCGCATTTAGCTTCAAAACCAACATCAAAATTTCGATCTAAATATCAACTGTTAAGTAGTTAAGCGAAACTAAAAACATTTTCCATCTTGACTTCGTAAAGAACGTTGTCCCGAGGATTCGACCCTTAACTATACTACGATAAGACTTCCGCGTGTCTTAGCACACGTGGGTGGAGTTCTTACCATAGTACTAGCAAGGCTAAACCTAAGGATTCATTACCTTAGGATTTTTAGTGGTGTTGCAAAACTCCATCAGCATCATATGCTGATAATGGGCTGTGAGAGCCATGAATACCATCAAGGTCATGCCTTAGAGATGACTTGTGATGAGGATAATGAGAAATGATGACTGATATGAGTTAGGCCTGTTACATTTAGTATTCTTCATTTATAGCTGCTATGCTACTGTTATTGTTTGGAGAACAATGTATGCTGTTAAAGAATACTGAATGTACCTAACTAATCAAGTATAATGTAGAGCCCTGATCATAGATCCATCATTGTCAGAGATTAAGTGATGGTGAAACAGGTTTTCCTCAAGGAACTCCTGGAGCACATACTTTTGAGTATGTGGGGTACATGGATGTGTAGAACCTTACATCCTAGTGTAGGAAAGTGATGTAGATGTGTAATCCATCCATCCTTCACTATAATTCCATACCGTATCAGTGGAAGGTAAACATGAAACCTCCTGATGACGAAGAAAGCACAGATATCCGTATCAGTAGTAGGTAAATATGAAACCTCCTGATGACGAAGAGAGTACAGAACGCCACTGTGACTCTAGAATAGCGAAGGACCAGTTTACCCTGGTGAGCTATAGTAGTAGAGACACGAGATGTCCTACAAGTGATCCTCTTACTGATTGAGGAAGGTGAAGGTCATGAGAATCCGACTCTCTTAATGACCTATGTATGATACTGATGTGACTTCTCAGCGATCAGTTGGAGTATGAGTGGTATGCCTCATCTCCACAGGGCATAATGTTGTTTGTAAAACATAATCAACCATGTAGTATAACTTGTTAGAGATGACTCCAAGTTAGTTGATTGATGTTACATTGCAATAGTGTTTATATTCTCCATATATCCTAAAATGAAGAGGTCTTGTTAGACCTGCAACTGTTATAGAATACTTTGAAGGTTTTACTGCTTAAGATATTCTTTGATGTTATAATAAAGCTTCTGGCGAAGAGTTATAACTCTCGCTGGGACAATTATGTATAATTGTCTCACCCCGTAGACTTCAACTTTTTAGGTGGACGTCGGAGACGAAGGAACCAGCCTACAGGTGATCAGTCTCCGCAGCAGCAACACCAGGGGCAGCAGTAATCTCAGGTGGAGATTTGTCCTGCCATGTGGTGTAGTTAGAGTCAGTCCTCTATGTCCTCTGTACTCTCATGTCTTGGAGTCTTGTGTTATGTGATCTTGAGATTTTGTATCTTGATGTATTTAATTACTCAAGAAGTAATTATCCTGAGATGTAAAAAGTTATCTCTCTTTATGAAAGAAGCTTTTATGGATTTAAGCTCTTGTCTCGAAAAGTTTTAATTTTCCGTGATTTTTGTCTTCCGCTGATTACCGATTCACTTCCGCTAAGTTTTAATCGTGTTTATGTCATGGTTTGGAGATCAGAGCCCACAGCAGGTACCTTCGGCGGCGTTGGCGGGGAGAGTAGCAGTAGCGAGCTGCAGGATTAGGAGAGCAGGCCGCCAGAGCAAGATAGAAGGTCACCGGAGAAGGAGAGAAGGCCGTCGGAGCTGGGGCAGAGGGCAAGCGGCAGTGGAGGTGGGCAGAGGACCACCCAAGTGAGCGGAGCAGTGTGCGGCCGGAGTAAACGGCGGTGGAGGAGAAATCACCAGAAATCGCCAAACCCTGGAGTAGCAGCTGTGCGAGACAATGAATGAAACAGATAAAGGGGAAGAGTCGGGCTCGCGGGTGTTGTTAAGTTATCAATCGGCGTCGGTTATTGAAAACAACCGACACTTAAACCTAAAGGTGTCGGTTCTACAAACCAACCGACACCTATTCTTAACGATAGTCGTCGGTTTTTACTAGAAACCAACCGACGTCTATCTACATACGCCGATTAAAAAAATTGTTCTCGATTAATGACCATAGTCGTCAGTTTCTTTCTAAAACCGACGCTCATAGGGGAGTGAAAATTTTCCAGGGAAAACGCGCGAAAACCCATAAGCGTCGGTTCTTGTATTACAACCGACGACCAAAATGTTCCCAATTTTTGTATCGCGAATAACCTTTCGTCGTCGGTTTTTTAGTAAATAACCGACGCCAGGTGTCAAATTTTGGAGGTAATTTTTTCACGCAAAATTTGGGATTTGGCGGTTAATTTTAGGCATCGGCTGTTTATTCTAGAACCGACGCTAAATAGAAAGCGATACCCTTGTCTGGCCACTCCTCTCCGATATATGTCGGTTTGTGTTTTAAACCGACGTTGTAGGTTTTAGGCATCGATTCTTCGTTAATAACCGATGACTGGAAAGTGACTTCATAAGCCATTTCTGTAGTAGTGGGGGTTTTCTGTGTCTGGCCTCAAAGGATGTGTAGCTGATTGGATAAATAGGACTTCTCCTCTAAACATGGGTACTATGAAGGAGAGCCAAAGCATGTGGCTTCACTACTTGCATCAGTTGTACCTCTTGAATTGTCCTACTAAGAAGTATTCAAACTATCTTAAATGTACTATGTACTATGTGAAGGTTTAGTTAATGTTGGGTATCTTATTGTTTTCAGGATATCATCTTCATTGGGCTTAATCCCGTTACCTCTCTAGTACACTTTAGCTATTGCATCCTAGACTCTTCCAGTCAATAGGCACATTTCCTCCTTCATTGTGCAGACCTCCGTGATGGACTCTGTTATGTTTAGGACTTATATTATCTAGTTGATACTTTAGTTTGACTGATAGACTTAGTATTGTATCATTCTTAGCATAAGTCTATACTTAAGGCTTCTTTTTTCATTTTCTGAACAATGAACTTAATCTATATCACAAATGTCAATATGGAAAACTACTTGAACTAATAATCTAGGCATACTAATATATATTAGAATGAACCACATATTCAACAACATAGGTAACTATATAGGAAAAAATATCAACTAGTTCACCAAGTTCACCATTGTAGAGATTAGGGAAAACCTTTTTCTCTAGTGCATCTAGTTCCACCATTAAGGTTCACCATAATTTTATAAAAAGATATTCTAGAGCTGAATACATCTGTAAAACATTACAAATATGCTATTACATTCAATAACTCAATTGAAATCTCATGTTTTGGATCAACAAATTATAAAAAAATTAATAACCATACAAGAAATTAATTGTTCCTTATGATTTTGGCTTAATATGTTTAAAATCAAGGTTGAAGGGAGATTTTCCACTAGCTTGGTCTGATCCTACCTTAGTGATCTTGAATCTAAGCATGGTATGCCCAGATTCTGAACCACTCAACTTGGCTTTGAGTTACAAGCTCTACAACCATCTTCAACATCCTAACATTCAGTCTGTAACAACAAACAATGCTTACTAGAGGAAGAAGATGGAGAGGGGAGCTAAAGGATAAGCTCTAGTTAGTCCTACAACAAACTCCAAGGGAAAGAGCAAGAGAGAAGAATTCTGTTATTAAAAAAACTTGCCATGCTCGATATATGGCCATGTCTTTGATTAGCCTTGTTCTTAATGTTCTTCCCAAAAATTCACCTAAGAAATCACCTTCCTATTTGTCTTTTCTATGTTCTTGTTGTGTAGTGGATTGAATTACAATCACGCCGCAAAAAATTTTAGAATTCTAGAAAGTATATCAAAAGTTACAAATATTTTCATGATTGGTCGTGTGGGGTAGAAGACACAACATATTTCTATCAGTTTTTGGGCCCATTGTAAGAGGATCCATTAATTCCCCATTAGTAGGGGATGAATGCATATTCATTTCATTTTCATTGCAAACTCCAGATTAAATTTTCTCATTTTACTTTTCATTTGGATCATGTTTTGCTTAGCCTCATTATTTTTGTTTTTATTTTCAAATAAAATGATTTTGATTACATTTCTTGCTCTTATGTAGATGAAAGAATAGAAGAATAAGTGGTGTTCAATTAAGTGAGTAAAACTATGTATAATGCCTTTTCTTATATAGGACAAGTGAATAAAATACTAAACATTGTTAGGCAATATGGGATAAATAACACAAGTCACATATAGAGTAGAGCATAGATAAACATGAAATATAAGCATATCTATATACTCACCCTCAAGTTGGAGCATAGATTTCAAACATTCCCAACTTGTGTACTAGAGTCTTGAATTGAGCTTTAGGTATAATCTTGGAGAAGATGCCTGCCACTTGACTTTCATTAACCAGATGAGGGGTATAGATGCAGCCAGAGAGTACTGATTCCCAAACAAAGTGACCGTCTACCTCTATATGTCTTGTGTGTTCCTTGCAATAAAAGTGGAAGCTTTGTTGTCACAAAACACATGGATATGACTATTATCAAAAATATCAAATTCTTTGAGGAGGCTTTGACCCCATATAAGTTCACATGCAGAATGTGCCATAGCTCTATATTCTGCTTCTGCACTTGATCTAGTTACCAAACTCTACTTTTTGTTATGAAAAGTAACTAGGTTGCCTCCAATAAAGGTGAAGTAAATGGATGTAGATTTCCTATCACATCTACTCACTGCATAATTAGAGTGTAAGTAACTAGAAAGATTGCAACGTATTCCATGGAGAGGCTTTGAGATATTTCAGAATGTGACAAACAACGTCCCAGTGACACTCTCAGGGTTCATCTAGGTACCTATTCACAAAGCCTACAACAACATTAATATTAGCTCTCGTAACAGTAAGGTAAATGAGTTTACCAACCAATCTCCTTCATTGGTGGTTATCACCATAAGGTGGAGAAGATTTATCATCCCAATCTGTGTTTGTATCTAGAGGGGTATTCTCATCTTGCAACCAAGCATGCATATGTCCTAGAAGAGATGTAGAACATATTTACATTGTGAGATACATACACCCACAAATGACATGGATACTTTAATGACTAAGAAATATCATAGTTTGCCAAGGTCCTTGGTAATAAAGTGTTGTTTTAGATAGGTTTTAGTTGCTTGAATGCCTATGATGTCACTTCTAGATAAGATAATGTCATCTACATAGATAATAAGAATGACAAGACCAGCCGAGTTTGTGTGATAAGATAGAGTGTCCTGAATGAGAATGAAGAAAGCCAAATTTTATGAGAATCTAATTGATCTTGTCAAACCAGGGGTTAGGACTTTTTTAGCCTATATATAGCTTTTTGTAACCTACAAACTCGTGAGGAATACTTCCCCTGAGCAACAAAGCCAAGAGGTTGCTCCTTGTAGACTTCTTCATGTAGATCTCCATAAACAAAGGCATTGCTGACATCCAATTGAAATAACAACCAATCTTTTATTACTACAATAGAGATGAGAATTGTAAAAAATTGAATCTAGTTGTAGGAGAAAATGCCTCAAATGTCCACTTCATAAGTTTGAGTATATCCATTTTCCACCAGGTGTGCTTTCAGACACTCAATCATGCCATTAGGTTGATATTTAATAGTGAATATTTACCGACATCCAATAGTAGAGCATGCATAAGGGAAATCCACAAGATCCCATGTCTTGTAGTTAGATAGGGCTTTTATTTCATGTTGCATTTCTTGTCTCCAGCCATGATTTGTAAGTGTCTTTGTAGCATTTTTGGGAGAAACACAATAGAAGTTCATTAGTAAAGCAAGAAAAGGTAGAAACCAAATTAGTAGATGAACATAAATGACTACTCAAATGTTGAGTAAAGGACCAGATGCCTTTCTGTAGTCTAATAGAAAGGTGTAAGTTAGAGTGTATCTGAGTTGTGTTGCAATTTTGTACTAAAGGAGGATTTAGTTGTTGGGGGTCCATGGAGGGGATAGTAGGCTTTGGTCTTATCTTGTATACTTTCAACTATCATTCCTTAGGTGACAGTTCATAGGGTGGATCAATATCCACAATATCTAGTAAAGGAGTGGGTGCCAATAGCTCACAAGATAAGGAGGCCTCTTTGTGAAAATAGTATGGTAGTTGTTCGATGAACACTACATCTACATTAACATACCATTGTCTCATGATAGGGTTGTAACAATGATACCCATTTTGGGTTCTGGAGTAACCCACAAAATGCATTTTGTGGAGTGAGGGTCAAGTTTTTTCATCCCTAGTTGAAGGATTTTAACAAATCAAGTGTACCCAAAGATGTGCGATGGAATATAAAAAGTTGAGCATTAGGATGAGAATATTGTATGGAATTGATTTTGCAAAAAATAAAAAGGAATGCGATTGATAAGGTATCAAGCCATAGAAACAACTTCAGGCCAAAAATGTCGGGGAACATGATAGTGAATGAGGATGGTGTGAGAAACTTCTACAAGATGGCAATTTTTCCGTTCAGCTACCCCATTATTTGTGGGGTATAAGGGAATTGCAGTATGATGAATCATCCCATGAGATGAACAAACATAAGGGTGAGAACCCATTACACTAAATGAGATTACTCAAAACATAAAACACAATCAATCACTAATTAATCACATACCCAAAAATATGGGTAAATTAAAACTAATTTCAATGTCAGCACCCGCTCATAAACATTTGCATAAGATCACAAAATCTTTCTTATATCCATACTATGCCAAGAATTTGATACAAATTGTTCTATCGTCTTAGCCCCCACATATATACACAGGAGAACAATATTCATATATGCCACACAAACAAGCATTAATATGCTAACAAAAGTCTGATTCATTTGAAACACCATATACAAACTTTTTCTCGCCTGGACCTGATAGTACATGTACGACTCTAGACATCTAATCAACTTACTCATAGATTCATTAAAATAGCTCATCTTTACTTCCACGACTCTGTTGCCATCACTGCCGATTACCTAAAAAGATGTGGTGAACCACAAGGGTGAGACCCATGTCCCAACAAGAGATATAACCTCCAACAATGTTTATTGATTACAACATTTTTAAGTAATTAAACAGTTCTTCAGTTTAATCAGATATAACAACTAATCTCAGAAATATCGATGATTAACAAAATACATAAAGGAGCAAATAATAACTATCATCATTAGCCAGACTATCATCCTTTATCTTGTTGACAATATAAGAAATTCAGTAGCAGATGCATATCTAGCATTATAAGCAAGTCTAATTACATAGCATAGCTAATAACATGAGCATGTCTAATTGGTTGAACATATCAACATCATAAGAAGAGATAACAACAGAAGTACAACTATCTGGATAAGCATGATTAGTAGTATATGCATCTCTAGTTACAAAGGCAGGGCTAGCATGCTAAACATAACTAACAACATGAGATAGCTAGCATCATGATTATAATCAGCAGTTGCAGTATAGTTATCAACATAATCATGGCTAATGTATGTAAGCATCTACAATCTTAAGCATATCCACAACATAAGTATATCTACTATCTCTTAATTGCACTAAGCACCATCTTTATGTAAAGGTAACAAACAAGGGTTATCATCCAATGTGAAACATTGTGTATAACCCTAAACAAATATGCTACATGACTGTATTACATCTTTTATTACGCCCTAGGGAATTTGAATCGTACCATTCAAAGTCCAACTAACCCCTACGAAGGGCTATTCTGTTCCATACAAGATCTAGGAGTGTTGGTATCCTAAGATCTCTTCCCCTCGATCAGTATGAGTAAAAAGGCAGTGACATATTAGTCAAAGCTGCCACCACAACAACATACAATCAAGCTGCTAACCACTAGTCCACCCTTGGTATAGGTCACGAAACTAGAAAGTAGGGTATTCAAACCCAATCACTGAGGTACAACTGTAGTTGTCCTTTAATCACGTCATGTTATAATCACCGAGACATGACCGCAACCGTTCTCAATCACATCAGATGTATGAGGCATGACCATATCCAACCTCTACAATCTACATTGTAGATTACAAGGATATATCCTCAACCTACCACCCCACATACTAAAAAATATACGCTCTGATTTTCCCTTAGGAATACTCATTTCACCTTCTTATAAGTTCTAACATTGAAGATGATTCTACGACATAGGGCTCAACCATGCCCAAAGGTCATTAAGATCATCATATTAGTCCCTGCAAGATTATCATTATGTTTGCATGCCTTATAACAAGGCTCAACAACATCACTTACATATAATACACATGATCAACACAATATTACATTAATGAGCTAGGAGATATTCATAAACAATCATAGTAGGGTTATATTAACATTAAGAACATTCCTTTATTACATCAACATATAAGGAATCTAGATATAATTAACACGCATCATATTCATAATGCACATGTTTATCATAAGAAAGTATCAACCATGTGGCTATGCTAACCACCAATTAACACATTAAGGTTATGATCATGTTAAGGAGGTTATTCCACCATCATTCCATCATATAAGAATGTTAAACATGAATACTCGTCTTTATCTATTTACATTAGAGTTAGGTTCAACATGATAAATTATAAAAATGTTACTAATCATCACTTATACCCAAACCCTAACTCACAACATCCCCATTGGATCATGGATGCATATGGTGAATCATCACCATCACATTCCATACTATTCTCAAGTATTAACCCACACATAAATCAAGGTGTAACCATCGAGTTATAGCATACTAGGGTTTCAACAATAGTAACAGAGTACTCCATGATTGTATTAGTCATTCAAGGACTATTCATACCCAATTACCATAATTTAGTTATATTAAAGCTAGGTATATCAAACTATACCTCATTAGGGTTACATATCAACACAATACGATTATCATTCCTACTATTCATATTAGTGAATAGGTAAGACTACCTTATTAAGGGTAACCCTCCATTTGTTCCATCATCATTCAACCCATATCACCATACCACAATGTCATCCAGAACCATTGGATGTTTTAATGGTAAGACCATTGGTTGGTTACATAAGTAAACACATTAAATGAATCAAATATGATGTTATTGAGTTGTGATCTATAAAAGTCACCATTTAACCCTCGACATCCTTTGGTTAAAAAAATAAGGGTTACGTTGAGAGTAGGGTAAAACCCACAATCAAATGTTCATTTAAAACAAGCCATTCATTGTCAACAAGTAAGCTCCTTAGGTTGATTATATATCGAAAACCATCTAAATCACATTATTAGGATCAACATATTACATTATCCATAATTTCACTTTATTGGAGGAATAAACATTAGATCTTGACCATTGGGTCAAGGTCATATGTTAAAACCATCAATTACAGTATAGGTCCGACCATTGCATCAAGTGACCCAAGAAACCATTGGTCTAAGACTTAATTGATGCTACAACTACAATGCGTAACTCAACATAGGTTGTAGAGACCTGATCAACCATCATTAGTGACCATGAAATCACCATAGTTTGTTAGATCAATGCTATATTCATTAATCAACATCAAATATTAAGCTAATGTCATCATTGATTGATAACATCAGTAGGGTACTTAATGGTTGATCATTAACCTTCTAGTTGATCCAAACCCTAACCTAAGGGGGTGACCATAGGTTTTCAACATCATATGACACCTTTGATCCCAACCATTAGTTGTCATGAAGACAACACCATAGGGTTGTTGCAATGGTACCAGCATCGGGTCATGGGTTTATAGAAGAAATCAACTTTAAACCATAAAATTGACCATTGGTTGATAGGTGCTTAGCACCATAGGTTGTCAAACCAACCTAATCCAAGCCATATTATACCTTTGGAATAATGTACACATGATCAAAGATTCATCTAGAACTGAAATAAGAATAGAGAACATTATAAAATCAAAATCCAAGTCAAGCATAGCTTTTTAGAGCATGGATCATCATTTTCATGTAAGAACATGAGCTAGAGAGCTTATGGTAAGCAATGAACGTGGAGAAAGTTATAAAACTTGCCTCTAATGAGAAGATGAAATCCCACACATAAGAAAACATGAGCAGGTAGGGTAGAAAATCCAAGCATAAGTTGTGAACTCCTCCATCTAGCACCTTTCTTCATCAAATGAGCAAACCCTAAGCATAAGGAGCAAGAAAGGTAGGATTTTAGAGCTTTAGAGAAATTTCTACCATGGAACAACAAGGTTCCGACCTGGAGCAATGTAAGAGGAAGGATAACAAAGAAATAAATGGAGGAAATAAGGAAATTATTAATCTTTTAGGTCACGATCACTAGAAGGAAGCTTTTTAAACCCTAAAAGGAAGTCAATTACAACCCTAGATCCTTTTTCATAGAAGGTCCCCACTTTCTTATTCCTTGGATAGAAATTTTCGCAGCATCATAGAGGGAGAACGAGGTTGGGAGAAGGAGGGAAGTGGTGGAGAGAAAATGGATCGTTTTGGTACTTGGGGATAAGTATATGAAACTTTAAGATAAAGAAAAAGAAGAAGTTGAAGTTCTAGTATCTATCCAAGTGTCCTTGGGCTTTATTTATTAAGAATATACAAGCATACATACAAGAAGATCGACCACCATCTGTATAGACTTACTTAGATTTCCTTTATTGAATTTCCAAGCCAATCAAATAATTCATTAGTTGATAGCTACTAAAGGTAGCACATCCATGAAGGGGTAAACCCTAAAATACCCTTGGAGAAAACACCTTCAAACCAAGGTTTTAGTAGGTTCCCCATGTCTCAGAAAGCTCAATAATGATTATATAGTATCCAATGAACATAACAAAAGTTATAAATTGCAAATAAAACCTCTCAATTGGGTAAATTGTTGAAAAGTCCAAAATGTCCATAAAATTGCATAACTTGCTCAAACAGTGTCCAAATTGGACCAAATTTGAAACTTAATCTTGTCCTATGATTTCAAAGCATATAACAAGGTTAGATTAGGGATATAATAATTCAGTTATGATAATTAAGCTTATTCAACTCATTGAGCAAGTTTAGGGGCCTTACTATAAGTGACATATATTTGCATGAATTCAAGAGCATTGTTGAAGCTAAAGATTTGAATAGATTTATTGAATTGGGTAAGAATTTCAGAAACTAAAGTTGGTTATAGTGTCCATATCAGTTTTGTAATTTTTAGGTAAAAATAATTATGTGGTGAGAGAAAAATCATTAATGAATGCCATAAAATATATAATAGCAGAATGACGTGTGATAGAATAGGGAACCCATATATCAACATGAACAATATAAAAAATTCATTTAGATCCAACTTCTTTCTTTATAGGAAACAAAAAATAAGTTTGTTTGCCAAACTGGCAAGATTCACAAGAAAAACGTTTATCAACTAAAGTAGGAAATAAATGTTTTAGTTTTGAAGCATACAGGTGGCCAAGACGGTAATGCCACTAAATCCCAATCATAGATGAAGAGAGTATAGCAGTCATTGATGTCAGTCCATCCAAGTAGTAGAGCCTATCTGGTCCCTCATGACCCAAACCAATCCTCATCTTTGTGTGGAGATCCTAAAAAACATAACTCAAAGGGACAAATGTAATAGAGCACTGAAAGCTCTTCCCGATTTTTTTAACAGAAGAAGATTAATAGGAAATTTAGGAACATATAAGACATATTTCAGATGCAAAATGAAAAATAAAGGAATAATCCCAATGCCATGTACTATTTTCTGAAAACCATCAGCTACCATCACTGAAGGTAGGCAGTTGGATCTTGTTAGGGAAGAGAATAAATTAGAATTACTAGACATATGGACCGAAGCACAAGAGTCAATGCACCATTTATTTTACCAGTAGATGGAGAAACAAGCAAGACATAGAAGCCAACCTCTGAGGTAGGCGGTGGGTTGGACATGCGTTCTTGGAAGAGCTTCTCTAACTCAAACTAGATCTAGACATAAGAGGGTTGAGATGAGCTCAGGAGTAGTAGGATAATTTTCACTTGCATTAGAGGTGACTTGGTTAGCCCATTCGAGCTTGTAATGTTTGATCAAACACTGGTCTTTGTTATGATTGTCATGTCCACAGTAGTTGTAGAAGAGAGGACCAATGGGTTGACCGTAATCAGGTATATTAGAATAAGTTCTTCCTGAGGTAGGAAGGGCACATCCACCAAGTCCATAGCTATGATTGTGACTAGCATCAATAGAGTGGACATAAAACACAGGATGTGATAGTAGGAATAGAATTCATTGATTGTAAACGGGGAACATGTTGAGCACATCTTGTAGAGTGGGTAGAGGATCACTAGAAAGGATTTGATCGACAACTCCAAAAAAAGAGGAAGGAAGTCCAGCAAGAAATTGGACTAGTCGGAGTTCATTTCATTGTTAGTGAATTTCCTTAATATTAACAGATATAGGATGACATATTTCATATTCATTCCAGAGTGTAGAGCTTTAATTGTAGTAGTCTTTAATAGAAGCATCATACGAATACTCCTTCTTTGTGAGGTTTTGAAAATCTCTAACACCTTCTTGGGATTTTACTGGTGGGAATATACATGGGATAGTTGATCCAACATGACTTTGGCATCATGTATACAAAGTAGGGACTGACTAATCCTTGACTTGGTGTTGTTCACGATCCATGACATAACACACGAGTCATATTTACTCGTCTGTGTTAAGGCTAGTTGCATCTTATTATCTGTCATAGAATCAACATGAGGTTCAAGTTCAATAATGATATGTGAATAGCAACCTTATGCCTTAACATACATAATAGAAGAGGTCGCCCAGAAATGGTAATTAAAGCTATTAATTTTCACCGTGGTGATGCACTAGAATGTGGAGGCTTAGTAGATACCATGATGCATATATCTGTAGTCGAGGTAGAAAGAAGAAGTAGATATTAGATGGTAGAAAGTAGTCAGGAGATAGCCAAAATAACCAGTGGTTTAGGAAGAAGAAAGCATGGGTCAGTAGATCTGAGGAAACCCACTATGAGGGAAAATATGGTAGTAGTAGATCTGACTAAATAGATAGCATAGACCCTCACAGGGGCATAAGAAGAGATAAAGATCTACACCAACATGGGGAGAGAGTCACTCCACCATGAGGCACATGCAGGCAACTAGTGAAGCCAATTAGAACATCAACTTGTAATTGTTAGAATGTTGCAAGAGACAAATATGGGTTGGTAGGCCTAGATGGTGTAGAAGGGGTGAGGGAAGAATATTGGTGAAGGGGGAGAAGATGTAGGAAGGGAAAGGTGGTGGTGGTGATGGGTTAGGAAGAGAGGGTGTGGAAGGGGTGTTGAAAGGGGGGAAGGAGAGGGTGGAGGTAGTAGGTGGAGGTGTGTAGGGGTGGCAGAAATGGGTGGAAGTGGAGAGTGGCACTGTGGGAAGGAGGGATGGGAGGGGAAATAGGGCTGGCGGCAAGGAGGGTAGTGGTGGGCTGCAACATTGGGTGGAGGAAGGGGGTAGTAGGGAAGAATTAGGATCGGGGGAAGTGGATCAGGTGAATGGAGAGGCATTAGGGTTGGGAGGGGAAGGTGGATCATATTTCTCTTGATTCCATATAGAAGAATAAGTGGTGTTCTATTAAGTGAGTAACATTGAGTACAATGCCTTCTCTTTTATAGGACAAGAGAATAAAACACTAAACACAATTATGAAATATGATATAAATAACACAAGTAACATTTATAATAGAGTACGGATACACAAGGAATATAATCATATCTCTATAGAAATCACACATCATCATAAGAGAAAGATGGGTTTCCTTCCCAGGACTCATGTACAATATTCCATAAGGCTTCAAAAGAAATTTCGAGAAAAATAGAACTTGTCAAGCATTATGATTGGGTGATACGATCCCCTAATCAACCGAGCAAACTATACATCCAAAACATCTTTGAGTCAAGCATCAGATAAGCTAATCTCCATCACCAATCAACCAATCAAAAGGTCATTCCAATTGATAGTAAACTCTAATGAATTTTCAAGACAAAATGATCTACTAATCCCCCTTCTTGATTGGTCAATCCACCTATAATAGAGTGCCTCAAAGATGAGGCTAATTGGATGATCCACCTCACTGGTCAGTCAACCAACATCTACACCTCTGCATTTAGAAGCCAATAGAAATCTCAAGCATCCACACAATTATTCATTCCACTCCTTGGGTCAGTCCCATCCACTTACTATCTAGAAGACTTATTAGAATGATGATAAACTGATCAATCTTTTTGTTCGGTCAACCAGAAGTCCATATGGAAGACCACCAAGTGGGTTATCTATTAACCAGACCACCTATTCATATAATCAACATGATAGACTAGGCAAATTTTCATAACCACCAATCGAAAGCTACTTTTTTAAATGAGGCACAACAAAATATTCATGGTTTCCTATTACTATCTCAGTCTAGAGCACATTTTGGAGCATGGAGAAAGAGGATAAGAGAAGGTAGAAGGCCATCCTCATAGAGTTATTTGGCCTTGTTGCTTTTGAGGTAGATTGTAGAAGTCGGAGACATCTCGCTGCTTCTTTTGTCTCCATGACTGACATTCTTTATCCTCTCTCTTCTTGTATATTTTTCTTTCCATGATGATGAGTTAGTATTCCTTCTTGTCAGGACATGAGGAGTAGTCCCTATCGACTGTACTCTATTTTGGTAGTTACAAAACTATTTTTTCTCAGTATATCAGATTGTTCTCCATTCCATTTAATCTTGCTTGTTGAATTGATCTCTCAATGAGCATGTTTGATATAATCATGAGCATAAAGACCAAAAAATTTAGAATTAGATCCCTGAATGGAAGTGTAGGATTTTGGATGCGATCATAAAAGGAATAATATAGGATTATTGAATCATGATATGTAGGTAAGGAGACCTCAAGCCCACATGATTTTAGTCCTTGTTCAATTCTCTTCCCAAAAGCAGGATAATTCACATGGTCCTATTCTAGATATTTTAGTTCACTGAGTTGTAACAACTAGAATAGGAACATAGGTGATTGATGTGGTATCCAATGTCCCAATTTTCTTTAATGTTGATTTCAAACCATCTCTTAATATTTTTCCTTGCATTGAAACCTTTAATTCAATTGTTTTTCAAAATCATTTTGAAAATGAATTGGTTTAAATATTGTTCTTAATGACTGGTTATGAAGGTTATATCTTAAAGATGTTGCCTTTTGGGTTCGACCCTTTGTTATGATGTAGTTGATCTAGCTGCTTTTAGGTGAGTTAGCTGCAATTGTTATAAAGGTTTTCAAACCTAGGGTAATTCTTCTTAGGGAATTTTTGTGTGAAATAAAACTCATATCAAATTTTGGTGTCATTTTGGGGGACAACATTATAGCCTTAAAACTTTGTTGTTTTGAAAATTAGGAGTTAATTTTTCGAATTGATATTCACTCACATATACTAAAGTTTTTCTTTCTATGATTTGAAAATTTCCAATCCTATTTTTGTGGATATGACGCTCCCAAAGCATTGACTCTACATATTTTGTGTTTGATCCAGAGATTTATAGAACCTTTCAGTGCTTAAATCGATCATACTAAGATAGGAAGGACAAGGAAGAAATCAACTATATGGTGAACCTAGCTCTCACAGCCCAACTTGAGGCTCTTGTTCAAGAAATAAGAGCAACTATTGTCATAGAGATTAGATCCAGAGAGTTTTCTATCCTTGAGGAAGATTTGTACAAGTAGCTTAAGGAATTTTCCATACTTGAAGCTACCAATGCACATCATATGGTTGTACCTCCCCCAGTTACTGCCTCATAATTCAAGATCCACACACAATGGATCACCATGCTATAAAAGAAGTTTCTACATTGGGAATAGAGATGGTCATTGTAGAGATCGTTGGGAAATGTTTGCATACACTTTGTTCTTTTAACAATAAACAAAGCATATCTAATGATCCCCTCAAACTATACTTCAAGTACTCCTTGGCAGACAATTTGAAGAGGTAGTACAATGCCATGGAAGGAGACAACATAATGACATGGGAGGGTCTCAAATCTAAGTTTTTGGAGAAGTATTATCCTCCATCCCTCACCTACTAGATTAGTGGACATGTTATAGTTCTCCATGGTGTCTGGAGAATCCCTAGTGAAATCATGGGAGAGGTTTAAAGATCATATTCTCTGTTTCTCAAACAACAGAATCCCATGGGTTCAATTGATATATACCTTCCACATATGTGTTGATTATGACACTAGGGAGTTCCTAGATTTATCATTTGGAGGAAATTTCATGTTCTAAAACCTTGACATTAAATAGGAGGTTTTCAAAAGAGGCCTTGAAAACTAGTCATAGTCATGTTCTACGCAAGAACAAGGAGGTTTCCTCAAGGTAGCTAAACCTAAAGATAGCTCAAAATTCAAACATATATATATATATATAATTCCCTAAAGAAGCTATCCTTGAAGCAAGACATCCCCAAATCCTCTTCCAATGTATATGAAAGAAGAGGACTACCACAAAATTGTAGCAACAAGTGAAGTATAAAGACCTCTTTGATGAGGCATGAAAATTTCATGATCACTCTACTCTCATTTTCAAGAACTTGTATAACATGATGGTGAACAACACATAGGTGAAAGATGACCAAGGGAAGATGGAGGACCTCAACTCCATCAAAAACATTCTTGGGCAAGGCTACTACAACCTGAACCAAACTAGAAACCATCCTAATTTCCCTTATTGAAATCTAGCAGTAGTGGAGAACACATCACAACAGCGGCCAACCCAAGAAAACAATCAAGGCCATGGTCCTCCCAGGTTTGGATACAATCAACAACAAAGTTTTAGGAACCTAGAATTTTATTGGGGAAAATTTTATAACAATGGTACAATCAAGGAAAAAATCCAAAATATTAACTAAGTGTCACATATACCATAGACCACTCCTTATTCTTCCATGGATGATAAGTTTTCATCCATTTATAAGAATATATAATCTTACTAGTTCATGATTTCTATCCAATAGACCATACTTTCCAATTGACAAGTTTACTAGAATTCCATTGATTCTCAATTTTCTTGTTTATCTGCCTCTCCATGCCCTACTATAGGTACCTTTTTTTGGGCATCCTAAGAATAATCCCAAACATCCTAAGCATTTGAAAGTTATTTACATTTAGAAAACATGTATGATTCTCCTATTCCAGTGACACCAACCACTGATCTTATTGATTATGAAGATGATGATATTGTGATGGTTGAAAAGAAACAGGTACAAGTTACAGTTGTTAATGTTGATACAAGTAAATCTATTGGTGTTGTGAAATAACACGTTCATTTGTTCAACTTGGCATGCCAGTTTACAAGACAAGGCCCCCCAATCATGAACATCTTAAGCAAACAAGGCAGGAAGAAAGATTAATGAGATTAAAGGAAGCTTTGAAGAAGGTTAATGTGATCATCCCCTTCTTGGATTCCCTTTCCCAAATTCTATTTATGTCCAAAATATGAAGACTTTGTTAACCATGAAGTGTACCAATGAGGAGTACAAGATGGTAAAATTAGAAAGAACAACTTCGGACTACATCCTCAACAAATTGCCTAAGAAGCAAAAGGATCATGGCTCTTTTGGGATTGGTTTCTACCTTAGTGAAAATACTTGCAGAAAGGGGCCAAGGAATATATGTGCTAGCATTTCCATAATGCCATACTGCTTATGCCAAAGATTGGGATTTATTGAGATGCTCCTCACCCCATGACCATTCAGCTAGAAGATTCCTCCATGATGAAGCCCATGGGTATCATAGAGGACATTTCCATGAAAGTTAACAAGGATGTCAATATCCCATGTGACTTTTTAATCATGGACGTCAATTAGGATCTTTTGTATACTCTCATCATTGGTTCTTGTTCCTAGATACAGCCTGATCCTTACTTGATGTAGAGGTAGGAACCATTCTTCTGAGGTTAAGAGAACACTCGCATTTAGGGAATCTTAAAGATGAAGGGCCTTAGCATCCATGAAGAGGTCTGATTTTATTGACAAGCTATCTCATATTAACAATATTGTTAAGTAATTGAATACCATTGGCAAACATCTCTCATCATTCTAGGAGGTTCCAATTTTGATGATGAGTAAGTTATCCAATGCATGTTTCATTCAGACACCTTTTATGAAGAGCCCAATGTTGTATTTGAAGAGCTGAAAATGATATATTTTGTTCACAAGAAACCACATCTTTTAAGCTATATTTGTAAAATAATGGAAATTATTTGCTATTATTTGTTATTTGTTAAATCTGGATCTTGGGAATTTTAGGTAATGGTTCTCAACTTTAAGGTCCTTTCTTAATTGGGGGATGTTGAAAAGGGAGGTTGTTATATTTAGTATCAGAGCCCCTGATTTTTCAAGTAATACTTAATAGTTGATAATTTCAAGTAACCAGTAGAAATATATGGACAATTATTAAGGCATGACCTGGAGATAATGGTGTCTAGAAAGGATCATGTTTTTGGAGGCTGGAAATATTTTCCTTTGCACCATGAAGTTGGCATATAAGGACTCCCTTAGCTAGCGCGAGACCTATCTAGCTAGAACCTAGTGTTTCCTAAAGTAATTTTCCTCAAAGTCTCCTAACCTCTAATTTCATCTACTTCTCATCCTCTTTCTTAATAAACCCTAAAAGATACATCCCTTTTCATCTCAAGTTAGGGTTTTTGAGAAGTAGGGTTAAGGCCTCCTCCATCAATTAATATGGAAATAATGATAAAGTAAAGAAAAATGTTTTATTGGTTTTCCATGCAAGGTAAACCCCAGGTGGATCTAGGGTTGGTTTAGGAAAATCCTTAGTTGGTCAAGGGAATCATAAAACACTAAGGTGCATGGGTAGCCCCTAACCCAAACCCTAAACCATAATCCTAGGAAATGGGAGTAGTGTGGGTGAAATAGTAACTCTACCCATATGAACTCAAGTTAGGATAAAAGGAATAAGAAAAGTCCAAATTATTAGAGGTGACCTAGTCTCCCATGCATGAATATATGTGGAGAAATCCATGCATCCTGCATGTGAAGGGTTTTGATTATACATATGAAATATAGGCAATCAATGGTTACATAAAAATGAAAATATGAAACCTTCAATTAAACTATTAGGTTTGGTGTCTCGACATGGGGTGTGTCAACCCATGAATGGAAAAAGGACATATTTGGGAGAAAAACCCATGGACCCCTGTGGTTTGGTTGTTTCTAGAGGGCCTAACCTCCTCCTATGAGCCATAGTCTAGGAACTCCCCTAGAAATGTGAGCTAACCAATTAGTTAAAGAAATATGGTAACCTCAAATGTCACCTAAAGTGTGAAGGATTTAGTATAAAAAGCATGAAAGCAAATATATTGAGTATAATCCTTGAACCAAAGTATGCCATCTCTGATGGACACAATGACCAAGCACTAGATAGGGAAGGTCAACATGGCACTGAGCCCTAGATAGGGAAGGTTGCCTAAGTCTACAATGTAGACGACTATGACCAAGCCCCAAGAGAGGAAGGACAGAGAGAGGTCAAGCCCCAGATAGGAAAGGCCAACATGACACCAAGCCCCAGATAGGGATGGTATCCCAAGTCCACTACAGGGACATAAAGAAAATGTGGTGTACCCTAAGAGATGTAGGGAATTTGGGTTAAATAACCACATAAGAAAATAGTGTGCTCAAAATTGGTAAAGTTGTGATATATCAATAAACCCTAGACAATGTAGAGCCCTAAGCCAATCCCAAGGTCAAGTAGGGAGGATCAAAGGTACATAAGACCTATTACGTTAGGAGGTGATCATGCCCTAAGTGCATTAGAGCATGGGTTTAGGAGAGAGCCATCCATGTTTGCATGAGGCCCATGGGTCAGGAGATTGGCCACCTTCATGAATTCATGAGGCTCAAGGGTTAAATATGGAAGGCACTCCATAAGTCCATAAGGTCCACGAGTCCAAGAGGAGATCACTCTGAAGGTACTAGTACCCCTAGAGACCTTGAGGGAATGACTAAGGCTAATGATACATAAGATGTAGATGTATATAATACAATAGGTCATGTAGTAATGTTGATAAAATCATGAAGGGAGTAGTTCATAAACACAAGGATGATGAGAATGCCACTTTCTCTATGAGTGAATGAAGTTAAGGAAATTGCATAATTCAAAAGTATTTAGGATTTGGAGTTATTGTTAAGATATTTAAACCAAGAAAAATTAGGAGATAATGTGTGGATACACCAGATATTCTCTTGTAATGGGATGAACTTTGGTTTTGGGTTGCATCGAAATGTTTGTTTCATCTTTCTATGACTGAGAGAGATTGGGTAGACACATGTTAGGCATAAAATTAACATATAAGAATGAATAACCTAAGTTGAATTACTTACATAATCTGGGTTTTTGAGGTGTTACCACACTCTTGAATGAAACTAAATGAATAATATATCACAAATCTAGGTAAAAGGATAATCACCAAGTGAAATTCAAAACTCAAGTGAAAATGTAATCACAAGTGATAGTGTCATGTAGTAAAATAAGGGTGTGAAAATACACTAAAATTGAATTTGGGTTCCAACCTCAGTATTGTGAGGATTTCTATATCAATTAAGTTGTTAAAGATGATCTAAATAAAGATAACTAAGAGGGTTGTTAAACCTAAGGGTTGAATCTAAGTTGAGTTATCATTCACATTAACCGTACTAGGTTTAAATTTTGGGAACAAAATTCCTTTTAAGTAGGGGTGAATGTAAGATCCTCAAATTTTGTTGATTTGAATTCTCTTGAATTGACAAGTAAATTCTCTAACTATAATTTATAAAGTAATAAATCTATCCACATTTTAATGACAAAAAAAAAAGCTATCCACATTGTGGCATGGGTTCAACCCATGGCCTAGGTGAGGCCCATGAGACTATTTTCTGTGAAAATAGGTCCTTATGGAACAAGTTTTAGAAATAAAAATAAGTCATGCATAAATGAAGGACAATGTGTTTATGAAATGCTAAATAACTAAAATATGAGATAGTGGGAAAGTTTCCAAAAGATTCTAAAATAATGTGTAACTTGAATAATTAATGGAGTATTTATCTGACCATGAATGTCAACACAAGTTTTAAGGCATCAAATAGTATTATCTCATTCTGACTTTTGGAATACTTAAAGATAACAAGGAAATCAAGATTATTATTGAATTTGAGAAGGAAAAGACTTTCCATGTGAGAATAGTAATTTATTTAAATACATACTAAAAGGCAAGTTTTATATTTTAAACTTATCCCAATAAATCCCAAAAATTATATATAGGCCGGGAAAGATACTACTAAGTTTCCCTCCATGTTTCACTACAAAAAGAGGCTCCTAGTGGCCTATAGATATCTGATAAAGAAGTGGGATCTACTTGTAATAAGAAAATGTTAGTCCCTTTTTTGAAGAGAGATAAAAGATAATATACAAGCATATATTGATACTAAAATTGGTCTGACATTATAGGATTATAAAGAACATATCAAAATTAGGCATCAATTGGAGAAAAGAAGAGATATATATGAATTTTGTAAGTTTCCCTAAAGTGAATGATTAATTGAAAAATATATAAATATTTTCATATTTAATTTGATTAGGAATCTATGGGTGGACCATTAACAATGTAGTGTAGCTTCATAACCCTTGGATCTCAGATCAATGATCCATGGATCATCTTCCACCTCCAGCCAAATTGAGAAACTAGCTATAGTACCACCTGTCTCCCTTTCCACTCCTCTCTCTCTCTTTCTCTGATCCATGTAAATGCCTAATAAATTTTGTGTTGAACTCGGGAGGTGGATTGGAGTTTTCCCATCCCCAGATGGTCATACTTTGGAGTTATATGGGGACTTTCCCCAATAGGCGCATAGAGGAAGGTTTCATTGATGGCCAACCCTATGAGGCCCCATATATATAAGGCATAGGAGTCCTCTTTGAAACCAGGACTGGCTTTGTGAAACCCTATGAGACTTAAGGAAACTCCCCTCGCCTCCAATCCATCTAAATACCTTGCCTTCTTCCCTCATTTCTTCTATGTCCACCGCAAAAGGATGCCTTCTCCTTTATCTCTAATCTTCCCTTGTTTGAGAATTTCAAAACCATGGTCGCATTCGGCGAGGCATGACGGATAGGTTAGCACCTTCACCTACCTATTAAAGGTCCAAAAGCTAGGAGTCGACCGACTTATTGAATCAACCTAAAGGACCTATTTCACTAGGTTAAGAGTGCATAGGTTGAAGACAACCACAACATGAATTGTCTTCTCTACCCCCGGATGCAAAGTAGTAAGGTGAGGGTTAAACCTATCTTTTATCTTCTCTTTAACTCTTCACAACATGGGCACAAAATGTCAATGTGGCACGAGTCGATAGGCTCAAACCCATACCCACAGATGATTGGGATCAATTGCATAATGTGAATAATACATTAACTACTGACTTGACAATCCCAAATTGGTTTATCTTACAATTAACATAAGTAATAGTTGGTAACTAAGAATGTATTGATATTTTATATCATTTTGATCTGGAATGAGTGGAATATGAATAAAATATAATTTATGTCTAATCTTAATTCCAAAAGTATACCTATAACATGTATAAAGGATAAGTAATACATAGAAACCCTAAATTTGAATATTAAAGTGTTGGATACATTAAATTATCTCAGTTCATGTTATAATCTAATATTGTTGAATGTGATGAAAATATAAGATGTTGTTGATAACGATTATTTCTAATTAGGGTTTCTAAAATGAATAATCATTAACATATGTAATTATGGTTTTTAAATTAAAAATCGTAACTTACCAAGCAAATAATCTAATGTAGTGTTCATAAGGAAAGAATATCATGGATCAAACAATTAGGGTTTCACCTAATGTTTAATATGCAATTGAAGTTGGGTTGGTACCCTTATTCCTTATCCAAACCCAAGACAAACCTAAACTCTTGATTAGGACCCATTTGGGTTTTAATTTTAATAACATTATGGTGACACTTTAGGACATACACATATCCAGATTAAATGGTGATTGCTTGGATCCATATTTGCTTGCTTGATAAAATGATATGCATAAAGTACTTGAAGTACAATTACATGGTGTGTATGGTTCGACATTGAGGTTTCTAGTTATGATTATGAATACTCATATTATCAACCGCCAATGTTTATCGAGGATTTCTTGATGACAGGTGAAATAAACTATTGATGTTTATTTACATTCTGCTCAATTATAATTCCACTATGAGTGTCACATAAAGTAAGATACCATATTTTGAACCCTAGGATGACATATATCGAGGGGTGATGCACATGAGCCTTGGAAGGGACAGTGATAATGCCTAATATAAAATATCATATATGGGTTAGAATATGTAATCAAAATGTCAACTCTTTGTATGCACCCCATGTACACAATATAGGAATATACTAATATGTGTTTTATTTGTCAACATTTTCGATAACTATAAGATATGAAGATATCAAGACATGATGAAGCAGATAAAATTACCTAAAGACATCAAAGCTAAGTAAAGGAGGATTAGTTATATAATCATTCTCATATGTATTACTCACATGTTGAAAATTCATGTACGTTCATAGTGGAGCATCATTATCCCTCTTATAAACAATGTTTGTGAAATATGGAAATTATTTTCTATTCATTTTTTAAATCTATATCTTGGGAATTGTAGGTAATGACTCTCAACTTTAATGTCCTTTCTTAACTGGAGGACACTAGAAAGTGAGTTCGTTACAGGCATAATCTAATTATTATCTATATACTAGTTAATGGAGCTTTGTAAGGTTGGATAGAGTGTGTTAGGGATTAGCTCCCTTATACACCCTCTATACCACTCATAACCAACTAGTAGGGTAGGATTTCTAACCTCACCTTACCTATTGTTCGATTTAGTATACTTAAAATGTTGTGTTTATGAATACAACCCCATACATCATTGATAGTTATATAACCCCAAATGCCTCACTTAGTCTCTTTCTTTCTTGTTTAACCTAATTTCCCAAGTAAGACATAGATTTTTCTAATTAGGTATACTTAGTTATAGTTGTTTGATTATTGATTAACTAGTTGGCATAGAATTTCATTATGTAGTTAATTGATATTGTTTATTGAGTTCATAACTTAGGATTGATATTTCCCAATTTGTGGCTTACTTTCTTCAGCCTAATGTAGTTTAGTTTTTTTCTTCTTTAGTATAATTATTCTCTTAGTTTTAAGTAGACCTAATTTATAGGTTGAATCTAGGTTTTAACCTTGATGTTAATCATTCAAAAAACCCATTTAAACCTTAAAACCCCTAACTCCCCACACTAGAAACTCAACTAGATTTACAACCTACTTCACTCCTTGTGGATTGACTTGTGAATTTTAGGACATGTACTATAAAGCTAAGCATGTTCTCTTGTAGAAGAGAGTGTTATAATTAAGGTTAAAAGTTGTACGCCTAGAGTATGTCCATAAAATGAAAACTAATAGCATATAATAAATTAGTAACAATATCAAAAGACACCAACCACGTAGATGAGAATGTTGATAATTTGTATGGGGATCATGTAAACATAAGGATCTATTGATATCTAATTGAAGTGATTCTAAAATAGAGCCAAACATAAAATGTTATATGCCACAAAAAGAATTGTAGTGTTAATAGCTAGATGTTCCAAAGAACCCAATGAAGAAAAGAAAGAGAAATCATAGAAAATAGAGTATGTTGTAGATGGTACACCTATACCTCATGTTGTTGAATAGGTATGTGACCCTGGTAGAAGCTAAAAATCCTTTTGTTTATAATGTTATTTAAAATAGTAATAAGGATAAATAAATGAATGTGAATACCAGATGTATTGAGTAAATAGCTATTGGCCTTTCTTATAATGTGATGCCTTTCAGAGGTTTCTTGTTGATAAAATCACCATTATAACTTTACACCTTGAAAAAAAAATCATATGATTATCTCTAATTGTATTAACTAGGTCCTGAGGTCGTCTTATCCCTAATATATCCATCATGAAGCCTATTCTCCCATAGCAATCTTCTATACACCATGTTTGATGTCACTTCCAACCCACACATGCAAGGTTTGCATCTTGGTATGCCTAATGGTGCATATGGATGTGTCCAAGCCTTTCTCTTCATATGGATGCCAAAATATGTAGAATTCACCATTGCCAATGGTCACATATCTTGGATATCTATCTCTACACTTCTATCATTCATGTGGCATGTAGACATATTTCAAGACAGTATATTGTATGGGTGTGAAATTGCACTGTATCCACCAATACACCCTACTAATTAGTGTAAAGATTTTTTTCCCATTGTAGTCACTAAATTCAATCAACTTCCAATAAGTTGAAGGTTCATATTGGACAACACATGCATTCCATCCACATGACTGCTGAAGAGCATTGTGACTTTTTTATTTATTAACCTTTATGTGACAACCCATTGCCATAAGAGAGGATTACTCTAATAAAATTACAATTAAGAGCATCATCCATCATTATATACATAATATAGATAGATATCACATGCCAAAAATGTAACATCCCTGACCTGGGTTATGAGTTAACCCTAGGTGTTTTGCCTAAATATGTAATTAAAACTTTGTGATTAACTCTGAGCATGTAATTAAGTTCTCAGAAACATATATTTCAGTATTTGCTCCTTTTTATTTAAAGTTGTAGCATTGTTTTGATACAGGGACCTATGTGCAATTTACCCAGTTAAAAGGGTTAGTTTGCAATTTGCACATGTTGAGATGTTCCTCTAATGATGAGACATCATGAGAATCTTTTTGGTAAAGTTTGAGGGATTTCCCAAGCTAGGGCACCAAGGTGCAGCTGTGGAAGCAATCCCAGTGCTTGAAACCTTAAATTGGGGTAAAATGCAATTTACCCAAATTAAGGGAGACAAATTGTGAAATATGTCATCTAATGTATCTTTTTAGACTTTTGCCATCATTTAGAGAAGAAATGATGAGGAAGTCACCTCAATTGAATTATCAAGTTATGAGACATGCCTTGTGATTGAATAATCAGGGTATATGTGTAATATCTCTTTATGTATGTACCTCATTATTAGCTTGTTCTCCTTTACCTTCTTTTCCTAAGACCTTAAGAGAAGGTTTGTCCTTAGAATAAAGAGGAAGGGACGATCAAGTAAAGAAGGAGGGACCTAGTTGGAATTATGGACAACTTATGAACTAATGATGAAAATCCTACCCCATGTATATAAGCCCTCCTTCCCTTAGTTGCAAGGGAACTTACCCTTCGTTCCCTTACTGTTTCATTTCACCAAAGACGACCAAGGACTGCCTTGGAGCTAAGGAGGACGACCAAGGGGTGCAAGGTAGGTTTAAACCCCTCTTCTTGCCTAATTCCATGGTTAAAACTCGAATTCAAGGTCATCTTCATGGCTAACTCTTGAAACCCTACCTTTCTAGCCGTCTCTTTTCATCCTTCCTTGGAGTTTTCACCTTGGCCAGCCTGTGGGAACTCAAGGACGCCATTAGAGCTTGGATCTTGAAAGCTTGGAGCTCAAGAAGCAAGCTTTAGGCGGGTTTTATAACTCTAAACCCATGCTTTACTATGTGCATCTTTATATGCGTTTTGATGATAGCTCTTAGTGTTTCCCTACTTTTCCCTGATATTTTGCAAGCCAACCCATGGGATATCTGTACTGTTCTTGAGCTAGAAGATGAAGGCGTGATTTCCAAGAAAAACCCACCGCTTTTCACTTTCTTAAACGGTCTCAAAAGTTTGCTCTCTCGGGGTCAAGACCGCGAGGTGAGCAAACGGTCTCGAGACCGCGACAGGGCAAACGGTCTCCAAGACCGTTTGGCCCCGTTGACCGAGCGTGTACCGTATAAGAAATTTGTTCCTAATTATATAGGCTAATTACCCTCAACATTTGGGAGGCTAACACCAAGGGAATCGGGAGATATGACCTTTTTAAATAACAACTTTATTTGAATTTATTCCTGATTTTCAAACGGTCTGAAATTGCCTTTTTGGGCAAACGGTCTCAAGACCGTGTAAGGTCGTTGACTAAGCATTGACCGTATGAGATTACTGTTCAAAATTATGTTAATTAACAACTCACCAAGTTTGATGGTCTAATTCCAAAGGGGCTAAGAGTTGAAGGGTGAATACTAGGGCTAACCCTAGGTAAAATCAGTACTGAAATTATGGTGACCTAATTAGGGTTTTTAGGGTTGATTGACCTAAACGGTCTCAAGACCATTTGGGGGTCACCAAACGGTCTCAAGACCGCGAGGGAAATCAACCAAGACCGTTTGCAGTTCTGGGGTCAAGTATAGTTGACCAATTGAAGGTACAATTACACCAAATTACATTGCAATTAAATATTGATATAATCATCAACTCAATTTGTTCAACCTTGATGAATTTCCACTAGAATCCAAAATTGGATGGGCAAACGGTCTCAAGACCGTTTGGAACTCATCCAAACGGTCTCAAGACCGAGAGGACAATCACCCAAGACCGTTTGAAGGTCTAGGGTTGAGTAATTTGACCAATTGAGGACCCAATTGCAATTAAGTTATCAATTTAATCAAAATTCTGTTTTGTGACTCAATCATGGTTCAACCCCTATCAAATCACCTTATATTTTGATGAAATATTGGGCAAACGGTCTCAAGACCATGTGGGGTCCACCCACATGACCGCAAGACCGTTTGGGCCAAGTTTGAGCCCAATTGGAGCTCAATTGAAGGGTTCAACCTTGTGTTGATGCACATTGATTGAGTATTGATGGGTGAACATTGATAGACCCTAATTGAATCGATTTCAATCCTAATTGGTCAACAATTGAGGGTCAATTGAATGACCAATTGGTTAAACATAACCTTAGTTGACCCAATCCATAGGTGGTCAACATAGCTTTGACCTTTTGAGGGCTTCAACATCGGTTAACATCATCGATGGTATATTTGATTTTGTTGATGGACCAAACGGTTGAGACCTTGAGAGCCTCGCGGTCTCAAGACCGTGAGAGGGCTCGCCGTCTCAAGACTGTGAGGGGGCTCACGGTCTCAAGACTGAGAGGAGGCTCACGGTCTCAAGACCGCGAAGGGCCTCGCGGTCCTGAGGTCAAGATGGGCAAACGGTCAACGTCTCTTCGCGGTCTCAACATCAACTTGAACCAATGAGAGGGCTTCGCGGTCTTGAACCACTTGAAGAGGCTCGCGGTCTTGAAGCCTAAGGGGGCTCGCGGTCTTGAAGTTAAAAGGAGGCTCACGGTCTTGGAAAGTCAAAGTGGGAAAACGGTCAACACTTTCAACCGATCTCAACCCAATTGATGATTAATGATTGAAATCAATCAATGTAATTCCAAGTTGACTTCTTTCAATCAATTCATAATATAAATGGTCCAATGTTGCCCAAATCAAACCCTAATGATAATCAAGGATAGTAAGGGGTTATTTGACTAAGGTTTTTGACCATAATGATGATCAATGGGGTAAATTACCAAAATACCCCTGAAGGGTCAATTGAGTTATACCTTGCTCAATTCAAACTCTAATTACATGAGAATGATGTTTTTAGTCATAATGACTCTATCCAACTTGATCTAGTCTAATGTTATCACCTAACCTTATGATGAGAGAGAAAGTTCTTCTAGAGAGAGAAAGTTATTCTAGAGAGAGAAAGTACTTCTAGAGAGAGAAAGTACCCTTTTTAAGTGGAAACTCAATTGAAGCATCCCCAATACACAGAAATGAGCATAATTAGGGTATGATCCACCTGTGTGAGATCTTAGAATCCCTAATTATGATAAATGATGAAATTTTAACTAAACTAAGATCATCAATGAAGATGTTACTCATACATGATGATGTTATGAGTTCAATTCACCTTGATGTGAATAGTAAACCCTAATTCAAGGGTGATGACATGTAATGAGAATAGTAAACCCTAATTCAAGGGAAATGGCATGCTTTTGAGTATTAAACTCTATTTGATGTGAATTAGAGATTTAACTCTTATGACAAGAGTAGGAAGTACATTCCTTATTGTTGTATTACCTTTATCAGATGTATTAACCATGCAGGTTCTGATATGAAGGTAATCATATCCAGGTATGGATGTTAATGTTATATTCATTAAAGGCATGTTGTTAGCCTTATGAATAAGTAAAATAATCTGATGCCTTGCCAGTGGCATCCTATGCTGATAATGGGCTATGAGAGCCATGAATACCATCAAGGTCATGCCTTAGAGATGACTTATGATGAGGATAATGAGAAATGATGATTGATATGAGTTAGGCCTGTTACATTTAGTATTCTTCTTTTATAGCTACTATGGTACTCTTATTGTTTGAAGAACAATGTATGCTATTAAAGAATACGGAATGTACCTAACTAATTAAGTATAATGTAGAGCCCTGACCATAGATCCATCATTGTCAGATATTTAGTGATGGTGAAATAGGTTTTCCTCCGGGAACTCCTGGAGAACATACTTTTGAGTATGTGGGGTACATGGATGTGTAGAACCTTACATCCTAGTGTAGGAAAGTGATGTAGATGTGGAATCCATCCATCCTTGACTATATTTTCATACTGTATCAGTGGTAGGTAAACATGAAACCTCCTGATGATGAAGAAAGCACAGATATCCGTATCAGTGGTAGGTAGATATGAATCCTCCTGATGATGAAGAGAGTACAGAATGCCACTGTGACTCTAAAATAGCGAAGGACCAGTTTACCCTGGTGAGCTATAGTAGTAGAGACACGGGATGTCCTACAAGTGATCCTCTTACTGACTGAGGAAGGTGAAGGTCATGAGAATCCGGCTCTCTTAATGACCTATGTATGATACTGATGTGACTTCTCAGCGATCAGTTGGAGTATGAGTGGTAAGCCTCATCTCCACAGGGCATAATGTTGTTTGTAAAACATAATCAACCATGTAGTATAACTTGTTAGAGATGACTCCAAGTTAGTTGATTGATGTTACATTGCAATAATGTTGATATTCTCCATATCTCCTAAATTGTAGAGATCTTGTTATACCTGCAACTGTTATAGAATGCTTTGAAGGCTTTACTGTTTAAAATAATCTTTGATGTTATAATAAAGCTTCTGGCGAAGAGTTATAACTCTCGCTGGGACAATTATGTATAATTGTCTCACCCCGTAGGCTTCAACTTTTTAGGTGGATGTCGGAGATGAAGGAACCAGCCTACAGGTGACCAGTCTCAGCAGCAGCAGCACCAGGGGCAGCAGTAATCTCAGGTGGAGATTTGTCCTGCCATGTGGTGTAGTTAGAGTCAATCCTATGTGTCTTCTGTACTCTCAGGTCTTGGAGTCTTTTGTATAGTGATCTTGAGATTTTGTATCTTGATGTATATAATTACTCGAGAAGTAATTATCCTGAGATGTAAACAGTTTATCTGTCTTTATGAAAGAAGCTTTTATGGATTCAAACTCTTATCACGAAAAGTTTTAATTTCCCGTGATTTTTGTCTTCCGCTGATTACCGATTTGCTTCCGCTAAGTTTTAATCGTGTTTATGTTATGGTTTGGAGATCAGAGCCCACAACTAGTGGTATCAGAGCTCTAGGTCAGTTGAGTCTACAGAGGCATATGACTTAGGATTTCGAGTCTACCTTTAGTACTCCTTCCTCATCTAATAGAATCTTCTGCTCCTCAGGAGAAGAAGATACATAAGAATGTCAGAACATCGTGATGAGCACGTGGCAGAGAGTAGTGCTAGTGCACCTCGAGGCGGTGCAAGAGTTTAGAGAATAGAACAACCTGCACCGGAGTTACCAAGAGAGCCACCCCAGTTCGACCCAGCTGACATGAGTGATCCAGCTGTACAGACGATGTTCGGGCAGTTCATGACTGCCATGACACATATAACCGATAGGATGCCCATTCCTGCACCCAGGGCACCTGTCCAGTCTGAAGCACAAGGTATTGGTAAGACATTCGAACGACTTCGTCGTGTCGGAGCTACCGAGTACTTCGGAACTGCCGACCCTGCAGATGCTGACTTATGGTTGACAGAGTTGGAGAAGGCTTTCAGGATTCTTATGATTCCGGAAGCTGAGAAGGTTAGACATGCTGTCTATCTTCTCAAAGGTAGTGCTGGTCACTGGTGGAACATGGAAGAGCAGAAGAGACCTGGAGTAGAGTTCTCATGGGAAGAGTTTCGTCGGGAATTTATCAATAGATATTTTCCAAAGACCTTCCTAGATGAGAAGATCTCTCAGTTTGAGAAACTAAGGCAGGGTATGATGAACATTAGTGAGTATGAAGCTAAGTTCATGGAGTTGTTGTGGTTCTGTCCGCACATGGCTGCTACGGACGAGGAAAGAATCAGAAGATTCGAAAAGGGTTTGAATTCTGATATGTCAACCCCTGTGTCTGCCTTAGAAAACAGAGAGAGATTCTCTACCTTCGTTGAGTCAGTCTGAAGGATAGAGAGATTTGTGATTGAGAAAAGACAAACCCATAAAAGATATCCACAGTTCCAGGGTTCTTCATCTAGGGATTCCAAGAGACCTAGATTCTCTGCACCTAACCCTCCACCACCCAGATCGAGTTTTCAAACTCAATGGACACCAAGCAGAGGTAGAGGACGGAGTCAACCGCTTCAAGGGATGCACAGTTCTACATCCGTGTCAGTTACTGGACCACCCAGACCACAACAACATGAGAGGAGTTGCTACAACTGTGGTAAGGTGGGACACTTGATGAAGGATTGTCGTTTTAGGCCTGTCGGTGTGACACAACAAACCCCGAGACAAAATCAACAGGGATCTCAGAATAGACAACATCAAGGAGCAGCTCGAGGACGTGGACAAGCGTCTCAAGCTGGATCATCAGCACCACCTCAACACCAGGCGACTGCGAGGTTCTATGCTATAAACCCACCTGAGGCAGTGGTCAATCCACGGGTAGTGGCAGGTCAGATGAAACTTTTATATTCTGATATGTCTACATCCTGTGTTGTATCTGTTCTGATTGATCCGGGTGCTACGCACTCTTTCATCACTCATGAAATGATTCGTAATTGCAATATGACTGTTAGTCATAGGGAAGATAGTTTGTTGTTAGAGACTCCGTTGAGTGGGTCTGTCATTTTGCAGGAGGTATGTTCTCCCTGCATCCTCTTCTTTTCTGACCATCGCATTCAAGTGGATCTTATACCACTTGATATGCAGGGATTTGATATAATCCTCGGGATGGATACCTTAGAAAGGTATAGAGTTGTCTTGGACTGTGAGTCCAAGTTGGTTGTGTTTGCTGATGAAAGCAGCACATGGATCTTTCAAGGAGAAAGAAAGATTCTGCCCACCTGTCTTGTATCAGCTATGGTTGCTGATAAGCTGTTGAGGCAAGGATGTTATGCATTCTTAGCCCATGTTGTAGATGTTACCAAGGAAAGGACCAATCCTGCTAAAGTTCCCATAGTCAGGGAATTCGAGGATGTGTTTCTTGAAGAACTTCCTGGTATACCACCACCTCGGGAGATTGATTTTGAAATTAATCTGATCCCAGATACGAAACCCATAGCTCAAACTCCGTATAGGATGGTGCCTGCTGAGATGGCAGAACTCAAGAAACAGCTTCAAGAGTTACTTGAGAGAGGTTTTATCCGACCGAGTACTTCACCTTGGGGTGCTCCGGTCTTGTTTGTTAAAAAGAAAGATGGGTCAATGCGGTTGTGCATCGACTATAGACAACTCAATAAAGTAACAATAAAGAATAAGTACCCTCTGCCGAGGATTGATGATCTCTTTGACCAGTTGCGTGGTGCAACAGTCTTCTCAAAGATAGACTTGAGGTCTGGATATCATCAACTCCGCATTAAGGATAGTGACATATCCAAGTCTGCCTTTAGGACAAGATATGGTCACTATGAGTTCACGGTTATGTCGTTTGGACTAACCAATGCACCAGCTGCATTTATGGAACTCATGAATAGAGTTTTTCGACCTTTCCTTGATCAGTGTGTTGTCGTCTTCATAGATGACATACTGATTTATAGTAAGGATGCCCAGCAGCATGAGCAGCATCTTCGCCAAGCTTTGACCTTGCTAAGAGAACATAAGCTGTACGCTAAGTTTAGCAAGTGTGAGTTCTGGCTGCCGGAGGTATCTTTTCTTGGACATGTAATATCCGCCTCGGGAATTCGTGTTGACCCTACAAAGGTAGAATCTGTTCTACAATGGGAACAACCAAAGACACCGACGGAGATTCGAAGTTTCTTGGGGTTAGCTGGCTATTATCGAAGGTTCATTAAGAACTTTAGTTCTATAGCTTTACCTTTGAACAAGTTAACCCGGAAAGATGTTCCTTCTTCTTGGAGTGATAAGTGTCAACAATCTTTCCAGTTGCTGAAGGAGAGGTTGACAAGTGCACCTGTGCTAGTGCTACCTGAACAAGGAAAAGGATATGTAGTTTTCTGTGATGCTTCCAAGAACGGACTAGGATGTGTGTTGATGCAGGATAAACAAGTGATTTCTTTTGCTTCCCGACAGCTTAAGAAACACGAGGAGAATTATCCAACACACGATTTGGAGTTAGCTGCTGTGGTTCATGCCTTGAAAATCTGGAGGCATTATCTCTACGGAGAGACATTCCAGATTTTCACAGACCACAAAAACCTTAAGTATATCTTCTCTCAGCATGAGCTCAACATGAGGCAACGTCGTTGGATGGATTTAATCAAGGACTACGACTGTACAATTGATTACCATCCAGGCAAGGCTAATGTTGTTGCAGATGCCTTGAGTAGGAAATCAGCAACATCAACCATAAATAGAACACAACTAAACTCTTTAGTATGCTCTAGGAGAGATATGCTTATCTCTTTAAGGCAAGACAATGTACAGTTAAAGGTGTCATTGTTAGCCGGTTTGTTAGCTGAGATGCATATTAAACCTACCCTAAGGGAGCAGATTAAAGAGGCACAGCTAGGTGATGCTGCAGTTCAACATATAAGATCTGAGTATGTAAATGAGAAGCAAGATGGTTTTCATGACTCAAAAGATCAAGTAGCTTGTTATAATGGAAGAATGATAGTGTCGGATGTGGACAACTTGAGGAAATTAGTCCTGGAAGAAGCCCATTCTTCCATGTATGCTATGCATCCAGGGAGCACCAAGATGTATCGGAATTTGAAAGATCTGTATTGGTGGTCTAGGATGAAGAAGGACGTTGCAGAGTTTGTTCTGAGGTGTCCTGTGTGTCAGCAAGTTAAAGCTGAACACCAGAAGCCTGCAGGAACAATGCAACCTTTACCCATATCACAGTGGAAGTGGGACCATGTGACCATGGACTTTGTTGTTGGCCTACCCAGGACAAGCAAAGGACATGATTCCATTTGGGTAATTGTTGATAGGTTGACTAAGACAGCACATTTCTTACCTGTCAAAACAACCAATTCTGCTGAAAGGTTATCAGAGTTGTATGTTCAAGAGATAGTGCGTTTGCACGGAGTTCCTGTCACAATAGTTTCTGACAGAGGTCCTCAGTTTACAAGTCATTTTTGGGAACAGTTACATCAAGCCTTAGGCACTAAGCTGAGGTTTAGTACGGCCTTTCATCCACAGACTGATGGACAGTCGGAAAGGACCATACAAACCTTAGAAGACCTGTTGCGAACATGTGTTCTCCAGTTCACCAGAAGTTGGGATCTACACCTAAGCTTGATAGAGTTTGCCTATAACAATAGCTATCAGCATAGTATTGATATGGCACCTTATGAAGCCTTATATGGTAGACGTTGTAGATCACCCTTGTGTTGGTTTGAGACTGGTGAGCACCAGTTGTTAGGTCCTGACCTGGTGCAACAAACCACAGAAAAGATTAAAGTTATACAACATAAGATTAAGACTGCTCAGGATAGGCAGAAATCTTATGCTGACAAACGTCGTAGACCCTTAGAGTTCCAGGTTGGAGACAGAGTGTATATTAAGGTCTCACCTTGGAAAGGGGTCCTTCGTTTTGGAAGGAAAGGGAAGTTAGCTCCTAGATATATGGGGCCTTATCCAATCATTGAACGGATTGGAAAGGTAGCATATAAACTAGAGCTTCCCCCAGAATTACAGAGGTTACATCCTGTGTTTCACATTTCTATGTTGAAGAAATGTCACCCAGACACCGAGTCAGTTCTACAACCTATGGAGGTAGAACTGAATGATGACATATCCTATGAGGAGGGACCAATGTCAATCCTTGATAAACGAATTAAAAAGTTAAAGAAGAAAGATATAAGTCTTGTGAAAGTCCTCTGGAACCATCGTGGTATTGAAGAAGCCACTTGGGAGTTAGAGGATGAGATGAGAAGGAAGTATCCTGCCCTTTTCTCTTAGTATGTTTATCGATTTCGGGGACGAAATCCTTGTAAGGGGTGGATAATTTGTAACATCCCTAACCTGGGTTATGAGTTAACCCTAGGTGTTTTACCTAAATATGTAATTAAAACTTTGTGATTAACTTTGGAGCTTGAAAGCTTGGAGCTCAAGAAGCAAGCTTTAGGCGGGTTTTATAACTCTAAACCCATGCTTTACTATGTGCATCTTTATATGCGTTTTGATGATAGCTCTTAGTGTTTCCCTACTTTTCCCTGCTATTTTGCAAGCCAACCCGTGGGATATCTGTACTGTTCTTGAGCTAGAAGATGAAGGCATGATTTCCAAGAAAAACCCACCGCTTTTCACTTTCTTAAACAGTCTCAAAAGTTTGCTCTCTCGGGGTCAAGACCGCGAGGTGAGCAAACGGTCTCGAGACCGCGACAGGGCAAACGGTCTCCAAGACCATTTGGCCCCGTTGACCGAGCGTGGACCGTATAAGAAATTTGTTCTTAATTATATAGGCTAATTAGCCTCAACATTTAGGAGGCTAACTCCAAGGGAATCGGGAGATATGACCTTTTTAAGTAACAACTTTATTTGAATTTATTCCTGATTTTCAAACGGTCTGAAATTGCCTTTTTGGGCAAACGGTCTCAAGACCGTGTAAGGTCGTTGACTAAGCGTTGACCGTATGATATTACTGTTCAAAATTATGTTAATTAACAACTCACCAAGTTTGATGGTCTAATTCCAAACGGGCTAAGAGTTGAAGGGTGAATACTAGGGCTAACCCTAGGTAAAATCAGTACTGAAATTATGGTGACCTAATTAGGGTTTTTAGGGTTGATTGACCTAAACGGTCTCAAGACCATTTGGGGGTCACCAAACGGTCTCAAGACCACGAGGGCAATCAACCAAGACCGTTTGGAGGTATGGGGTCAAGGATAGTTGACCAATTGAAGGTACAATTACACCAAATTACATTGCAATTAAATATTGATATAATCATCAACTCAATTTGTTCAACCTTGATGAATTTCCACTAGAATCCAAAATTGGATGGGCAAACGGTCTCAAGACCGTTTGGAACTCATCCAAACGGTCTCAAGACCGAGAGGACAATCACCCAAGACCGTTTGAAGGTCTAGGGTTGAGTAATTTGACCAATTGAGGACCCAATTGCAATTAAGTTATCAATTTAATCAAAATTCTGTTTTGTGACTCAATCATGGTTCAACCCCTATCAAATCACCTTAGATTTTGATGAAATCTTGGGCAAACGGTCTCACGACCATGTGGGGTCCACCCACATGACCTCAAGACCGTTTGGGCCAAGTTTGAGCCCAATTGGAGCTCAATTGAAGGGTTCAACCTTGTGTTGATGCACATTGATTGAGTATTGATGGGTGAACATTGATAGACCCTAATTGAATCGATTTCAATCCTAATTGGTCAACAATTGAGGGTAAATTGAATGACCAATTGGTTAAACATAACCTTAGTTGACCCAATCCATAGGTGGTCAACATATCTTTGACCTTTTCAGGGCTTCAACATCGGTTAACATCATCGATGGTATATTTGATTTTGTTGATGGACCAAACGGTTGAGACCTTGAGAGCCTCGCGGTCTCAAGACCGTGAGAGGGCTCGCGGTCTCAAGTCCGTGAGGGGGCTCGCGGTCTCAAGACCGAGAGGAGGCTCACGGTCTCAAGACCGCGAAGGGCCTCGCGGTCCTGAGGTCAAGATGGGCAAACGGTCAACGTCTCTTCGCGGTCTCAACATCAACTTGAACCAATGAGAGGGCTTCGCGGTCTTGAACCACTTGAAGAGGCTCGCGGTCTTGAAGCCTAAGGGGGCTCGCGGTCTTGAAGTTAAAAGGAGGCTCACGGTCTTGGAAAGCCAAAGTGGGCAAACGGTCAACACTTTCAACCGATCTCAACCCAATTGATGATTAATGATTGAAATCAATCAATGTAATTCCAAGTTGACTTCTTTCAATCAATTCATAATATAAATGGTCCAATGTTGCCCAAATCAAACCCTAATGATAATCAAGGATAGTAAGGGGTTATTTGACTAAGGTTTTTGACCATAATGATGATCAATGGGGTAAATTACCAAAATACCCCTGAAGGGTCAATTGAGTTATACCTTGCTCAATTCAAACTCTAATTACATGAGAATGATGTTTTTAGTCATAATGACTCTATCCAACTTGATCTAGTCTAATGTTATCACCTAACCTTATGATGAGAGAGAAAGTGCTTCTAGAGAGAGAAAGTACTACTAGAGAGAGAAAGTACCCTTTTTAAGTGGAAACTCAATTGAAGCATCCCCAATACACAGAAATGAGCATAATTAGGGTATGATCCACCTGTGTGAGATCTTAGAATCCCTAATTATGATAAATGATGAACTTTTAACTAAACTAAGATCATCAATGAAGATGTTACTCATACATGATGATGTTATGAGTTCAATTCACCTTGATGTGAATAGTAAACCCTAATTCAAGGGTGATGACATGTAATGAGAATAGTAAACCCTAATTCAAGGGAAATGGCATGCTTTTGAGTATTAAACTCTATTTGATGTGAATTAGAGATTTAACTCTTATGACAAGAGTAGGAAGTACATTCCTTATTGTTGTATTACCTTTATCAGATGTATTAACCATGCAGGTTCTGATATGAAGGTAATCATATCCAGGTATGGATGTTAATGTTATATTCATTAAAGGCATGTTGTTAGCCTTATGAATAAGTAAAATAATCTGATGCCTTTCCAGTGGCATCCTATGCTGATAATGGGCTATGAGAGCCATGAATACCATCAAGGTCATGCCTTAGAGATGACTTATGATGAGGATAATGAGAAATGATGATTGATATGAGTTAGGCCTGTTACATTTAGTATTCTTCTTTTATAGCTACTATGCTACTGTTATTGTTTGAAGAACAATGTATGTTGTTAAATAATACTGAATGTACCTAACTAATTAAGTATAATGTAGAGCCCTGATCATAGATCCATCATTGTCAGATATTAAGTGATGGTGAAACAGGTTTTCCTCCGGGAACTCCTGGAGCACATACTTTTGAGTATGTGGGGTACATGGATGTGTAGAACCTTACATCCTAGTGTAGGAAAGTGATGTAGATGTGGAATCCATCCATCCTTGACTATATTTTCATACCGTATCAGTGGTAGGTAAACATGAAACCTCCTGATGATGAAGAAAGCACAGATATCCGTATCAGTGGTAGGTAGATACGAATCCTCCTGATGACGAAGAGAGTACAGAACGCCACTGTGACTCTAAAATAGCGAAGGACCAGTTTACCCTGGTGAGCTATAGTAGTAGAGACACGGGATGTCCTACAAGTGATCCTCTTACAGACTGAGGAAGGTGAAGGTCATGAGAATCCGGCTCTCTTAATGACCTATGTATGATACTGATGTGACTTCTCAGCGATCAGTTGGAGTATGAGTGGTAAGCCTCATCTCCACAGGGCATAATGTTGTTTGTAAAACATAATCAACCATGTAGTATAACTTGTTAGATATGACTCCAAGTTAGTTGACTGATGTTACATTGCAATAATGTTGATATTCTCCATATCTCCTAAATTGTAGAGATCTTGTTATACCTGCAACTGTTATAGAATGCTTTGAAGGCTTTACTGTTTAAAATAATCTTTGATGTTATAATAAAGCTTCTGGCGAAGAGTTATAACTCTCGCTGGGACAATTATGTATAATTGTCTCACCCCGTAGGCTTCAACTTTTTAGGTGGACGTCGGAGATGAAGGAACCAGCCTACAGGTGACCAGTCTCAGCAGCAGCAGCACCAGGGGCAGCAGTAATCTCAGGTGGAGATTTGTCCTGCCATGTGGTGTAGTTAGAGTCAATCCTATGTGTCCTCTGTACTCTCAGGTCTTGGAGTCTTTTGTATAGTGATCTTGAGATTTTGTATCTTGATGTATATAATTACTCGAGAAGTAATTATCCTGAGATGTAAACAATTTATCTCTCTTTATGAAAGAAGCTTTTATGGATTCAAGCTCTTGTCACGAAAAGTTTTAATTTCCCGTGATTTTTGTCTTCCGCTGATTACCGATTCGCTTCCGCTAAGTTTTAATCGTGTTTATGTTATGGTTTGGAGATCAGAGCCCACAAAAAATGTCATCCAAGCATTGTGGATAATATTAATAGAACCATGTAATCCTTTCAAGAGTTCAACACAACATATTACATGTTCGAGAATATACAAGACTTTTGTATAAGACTTCTTCATGACCCACTTACATAATATCTCATCAAAATGTATGTTGTTTAGAAATTACATAAGGGACATTACTATATACCATGCACATTAAACCTTAAAACTCATATAACTACGACTCTAGAGGCCATGCACACATGTCAAAATCTCAATCTGGGAAAAAACACATAGAAAAACTTTCCCACCCAAACCTGAGTGTGCAAGGGAAATGCTCGACCACTACCCATGTATGCTTTATCTCTAAAGGAGGTCATGCACACTTACCCTACATATGAGAAATGTAGACATAATATATATCCTTATCTAGGGTTTTATCCTTGCTTGTTGTTCTTCTCCACCACCTCCAGAGTAACTCTACTACTTAATTAAAAGATGTGAGGAAACCATAAGGTGAGACCCCAAGTCCTAGTGATATGATATAAGGTCTGAGACATTTCTTACTTATCAGGTAATAAACATTTAAATGAAATAGTAAATGTTTAGATATATAAAAGTTATTAATGTACTTGGAAGTATATGCATATTGATCCATACAATCATCCTTGACTACTTGAAGGAGATGTTAGATAGCATAAAAATATTCAATTATACAAATATTTATCATAGAAAGAAAACATCCATGTTTACCGCCAAACTAACCTAAATAGATATTCTACTCGGACGTATTATATTTTTGTAGCTCTATGAATAGATTGAAGCACCCCACTCAATCCACTATCCAGATGCAACTAAGAACTCTAGCAATACATGAAAGATTTAAGGATATTCAGATTCCCTAGATCTCATTACACAACCTCATATTTAAGTGAGGTAACTAAAGGTAGTAATTCGATTTACTAAGTCCACCATGGATATTTGCTTAAAAATATCTACCAATCTTAGGGCCACCTTAGGTACACATGTCATGATGCCAAACTCAGGGTCTCAACCCTTCATAATATAATTCATTATATCATTGCATCTTGTATGCCAATTCTCACTAGACCATCAACTTCTACCAAGACCCAAACACATACTAAATATGGTGGGGTATATGAACCCCAATCATCCCCATATATTCATTTTATTTATTCAATCATATTTTCACAACTAAAGGTTGCTACAAGATTAGCTTCCCCCTAGCCACCAATAGAAATAGATCCACAAACATAGGGATCCACAACTTAAATTCCACTTTATTAGTTTTATTTATTATTCTACAACTATATTAGGAAAATTGTAAATAGATACAATAATAAAAGACCATTAATTATGTCATTAGCAACTTAAAAAATGTAAAATGTATGATTATGGGAATATAACTTCTCAAAACATGGCATATTACCACATAGAGGCTTTCCATATGTCTCAACCCTTAAAGGGTAATAGAAGTTAAGGAATCCATTTTGAAAGTATTTAAATGATTAGTCTTGAGTACCGCTTTACTAGGCACCCATACCGAGTAGTAAAAAAGATGATTAGATCCATTCCTTTACCCACAAAGGAACCATTTTATAGTTTTTAACAACTTAATAGTAATAAAAATAACCACAAAACATGATTAAGGATTTCCTCGTGAAATGGTAAGCATATGGATAATACCCTACATGAATGTAGGTTTTTATCATGCTCAAAAGTAGTGTTCTTTAATCTTATTCCATCACAAGAAGCCGAATGCATATGGAGAAGTACTAAACAACCACATATTACCATAGAGACTACACTAGGGAATAAACTACATCATGTAGTTCATATTATTGACATATTAGGTTCAAGATGCATAAAGATACCACCCTTTAACATTTTAAGGGACTAGCAAACAAAGATCTCAACGTGCATGTATATAGTAGTTAATATATGAGTTTAAGGTTATATCATTTTCTTAATGGGATAGAGACATCCTAACTTGCAAAGAAAAGTGATAAAGCCTTGAGGTTTGGGACAAACTCCAAAACTGAAGCCAAACTCATTAAGATCTTAATCCTCCTCCTAATAGACTCTAAGACTATTGACTTAGGACCTAGAAGCAACTACAAAAAGGATAGAGAAGGAAGAATAGAATGTAAGACTTATAAGTCAAAACCCTGTTGGAAAATGTTACGGAACCATTTATTACCCAAACCCTTACTCGAAATGACTACAATGTCAAAGACGATAGGACCCATGTGTGACAAAGTGGATTTTCACAAATCCTTGCTCAAATTACTCTTTTGCCCTCATTACACTCACTCATTGTCCTTGATCATTTTTCTTGACTCCTAAATCAATGTTCAGACTCAAATCCAAAATATGGTGACCAATGTGATCTTTGTACACATTATAACACCTTAAATTTGATTAATTGGTCACTTTGACCAAAGAAGAAAATTAATCCATCACACTTATAACACCTTAAATTTGATTAATTGGTCACTTTGACCAAAGAAGAAAATTAATCCATCAAACTTCATTTTTTTGTTCTCAAACTTCTTCTAAAGGTTCTCCACGTTCTTATTAAGTTCTGGTCCAAATTTGAGGACAATTGGACATTCCTACGATTTACTATGAATTATTGAAGTTTATGTATTGAAAACCCCTTTTTTCCCCTTTTATTTGAGCTTTTTCTTAGCTTTGCCATGTCAACGATCCAGACCAAGCAATCCAGGAAGATTTTGGACCCTTGGATCCACCCCCACATAGATTTCAGCCTTGATCAAATGGCCAGGAAAATGTCTCCTACCTCCCGCTGATTGCGGGGAGGAGACACGCCAGTCTTAATGGCCAATCCCCTGCTCGTGACCTTATTTTGAAAATCTAAGTGAGCCAAAACAACCCTCTCATAATTTCAAACTCGGGAAGCCCTATTTTGATAAGCTTTCGGGCATGGTTCTACCGCCAAAACAAGTCCCTTACTCTCCCCTCTCCTTTCGATGGCCATAGATGCCACTCCAAGTTCTTTAGCCCTAAACCTACCTCCCGACTCTATAAATGGACCCCCCCAAGGTCCTCAACAAGAACACCTTGCACAAGGCTTGGGTCTCGCATGCTAATTTGACCTCAAACACCCCTTTTTCTGCCCTCGATCACCTACTACACCTTAGTAGTGCCTCCGCACAGCCCTATTTTGATCAGCTTTCAGGCATTGTCTCATGATAGTTGGTATCAAAGCTTACACACTCCCATATACTTTAAGTAAATAATTTCTCAAGTCTCTTACACCCAAGAAACCCTAAAGTTCATAATGGTGAAAATTGAGGTGTCTAGGATCGGGGTAGTGGCATAATTTCTCCTATCTGTCTTCACGGTGGCTAAGATCCCCCGCTCTACCTAGCCTTAATTGATCCAAAACTGGACCTAAAGGTTCTCTTGAAAACCTGAGAGAGTCTTCTAGCATCTCATCTCTTCTTTAAGGACTATCCTAAGCCACCCATGTAGATGAAGATTAGGTAGTCTTCTCATCTCCTCATGTGGTCCTTTCTAGTGACTTTTTACCACATGATGTCTCGATTATGGGTAGATTATGGATGGGAAAAATGAATATAGCTAAATTTTGAAATTTGATACCATGATCAAAACTTAATGTGAAAACTCAATTTTTCATCAATGAAAATAAATTTTGAAATCAAATACTCATGATGGCCCTAATTGCAAATTCGATTTAATCAAAGCTAGACTACATGCTTTCTATGTTGAGGTAAATCTTGATTTAGTGAAATAAGGATGACTTGTACCTTATACCTCATTGTTGATGAGGTCTCTATTTGATTAAGCCCATGTTTCCCTTTTGTTGATTAAACCTCAAACATAGTTAAGCAAATTTGTATCCCATTTTGTACATATCTTGATCATTCTATCAAGCGACGAAGCCTAAGACTCACAAAATCATGATGTAAGACTATGATGAAAAAAAAGTAGTTTTCCTATTGATTATTGATGACTTTTGCAATCTCAATTTTGATATGATGATTATGGGCCTAAACTTTTCACAATTATGCACTAATTCCTTGAATGCCAAATTCAAATCCTTGATTTCCAAATTATATCACTACCTGGATCATAAAAGGAAAGGAATGCAACTATTACCTTGACTTTGTAAAATCTTGACATTATTGCCCTATTATGGTCTTGAATTTTGATCTCATGACCGTATGTAATATGAGTTAATCATGGATACTCTCCCTATTTGAATAAGCTCAATGGATTATGATTAGTGTAGGTAATGTGCTAGATTAGGGTAGTAGTTGACTCATGACTCCCCTAACCTATGCCACATCCCTATTATAACTACCTCTAAGTTTTCACATTGTTGATTATTTAGAGTTTAGAAAGGTATACCCTTTCACCCAACTTGTATTGGTCAACCTAAGCCTAATAGGTTAAACCCATGGTTGATACTCGATCTTGAAATTTGATTTAGACCTTGATATACAACATCGCTGACTATAGCTTGTGGTTGACTTCCTAGATAGACCTAGGCCTAGATCATTCATCAACCTTAGATACCTTGATAATGAAATCTTTCTCGAATATTATTGAACATTTTTTCTTGAAACTAAATATGGATAAGTGATCTCCCCCAAGGTCTAAATAGGAATCTAAACCCTAGCTTCAAAATTATGGACCTATGACTTTTGATGTCCAAAAATCTCGACTCTTGATACTGATATATATATATATAATGTGATGCATGATTATCAAATCTCAATAATAATACAAATCTTATGATCACATTCTTTGGACCTTGCGATCATCCTAGATATTTGACTAATGACTGCAAAATCCCAAATCTTGAAAATTTGGAAATGATGACTATTTTGAATCTCTCGATTTATGACATAGGGTTTATTTCTCATTAGGACTAGGGTGGGTCCTCCCATTGATTTTGAGCTCGAAAATCATGATATTGAAATTATGATTTTGTCTTGAAATGTTGAAATATGAAATCTCAAATCATTGATGTATAACCCCATCTAGGCTAATGTAGAGTCTAAGACCCTGAGATATTGGGATTGAAAGTCACTTTGTGCACTTGATTCAAGAACTCTAGATGTTTGACCAAAAGAAATGATCTCTCCCAATTTGTGAACGATAGGATGCTTTTCATATTTGTGACTCATATGATGATTTTGAACAATATATGCATTAACCTTGATACGCAATTCCTCGATGATGAAATGATGTTAGTACCAAGTTGATTATTATATGGAACATGGAATCCCAATTATGATTTTTGGACTAGTTGGATTTTGAGGATATAATTTTGATTATATAGTTGAGAATGTTCTAGTAATTGAGGATATGATCTGGATTTAGATAATCTCAATATTTGAGGATAAGACGTAGATTATGTCGTACCAATTTTGAGGATGTTTTTAAATTTTGGGGACAAAATTCCTCTTTAAGGAGGGAAGGATGTGACAAAGTGGATTTTCACCAATCCTTGCTCAAATTACCCTTTTGCCCTCATTATACTCACTCATGGTCCCTGATCAGTTTTCTTGACTCCTAAATCAATGTTGAGAGTCAAATCCAAAATATGGTGATCAATGTGATCTGTGTACACATGATAACACCTTAAATTTGATTAATTGATCACTTTTTCTAAAGAAGAAAATTGATCCATCAAACTTCGTCTTTTTGTTCTCAAACATTTTGTAAAGGTTCTCCACATTTTTATGAAGTTGTGATCCAAATTTGAAAACAATTGGACATTCCTACGGTTTACTATGAGTTCTTGACGTTTATGTATTGAAAACCCCTTTTTCCCCATTTACTTGAGCTTTTTCTTAGTTTTGCCATGTCAACGATCCAGACTAACCAATCCGAGCTGATTTTAGACCCTTGGATCCGCCCCACATGGATTGCAGCCTTGATCAAATGGCCAGGAGATTGTCTCCTACCTCCCGCTGATTGTGGGGAGGAGACACACCAGTCTTAATGGCCAATATCTCGCTCGGGACCTTATTTTGAAAATCTAAGCGAGCCACTCTCCCCTCTCCTTCCGGTGGCCATAGTTGTTGCTCCAAGTTTTTTAGCCCTAAACCTACCTCCCGGCTCTATAAAAGGACTCCCCAAGGTCCGCAACAAGAACACCTTGCACAAGGCTCGGGTCTCACACACCAATTTGACCTCAAACACCCCTTTTTCTGCCCCCAATCACCTGCTACACCTTAACAGTGCTTCCGCACAACCCTTTGGGCATTCCTCCTCCTCGGCCCCTCTAGTCAATATGAGACTATAATTTGATTCACATGGCCCCAACAAGTATGAACGACACCTTCTCCTGTTGCACCGACGTCTCCTACCCCAATCCCCACTTGCATCGTTTCGTCCCTGAGTGGCCCAAAAATCACACACAGATAATACGAAAAAATGAAATAACATTCTTCTTTATTAATATGAACCAAATGGTTTAATACATAAGGCCCATAGGCAACATAGAACGAGAAAAAGATAAGAAACTAGACAACAACTACATCCCTTTTACAATTAGCTCCCATGTAGAGTCCAAATTTGATGTAGCATTCTTTATTTCAGTGGATCAATCAGTAGATGAGTGTAAATATCTAGTTCCTTGCATTACCTAAAATCAAGAAAATGAAGACACAATGTCAATTCAATTGCACGGTACGCTATAAAACAAGTAAAATAGTTAATAAGAAAACTAGTATACTTGGCAGGACTTATGTTTCAAAACTATATCGAATGATCTTCCAAAAACAAAAATGTAGTTCAAAAAGAATTTTATTATGAATTTTGTATTATTTTGTAATCGAGAAGCATGCTTATATTAGTTTTGTGTGACTCTATTACCCCAACGCGATGGAGAGGTCACCAAGCTCCTTCTCACCATAGGAGATAGGAGGTCAACGTACAAAATCCCACCCTACAAATGAGGGGGGTTTGCTTATATTCAATATCAACATTATCAACTTTGTCAACAGCATTATCATCATCAATATACGACAGTCATAATGGGTATTGCAATTTATGTTTTCATGTTTTTCATAATATAGTATAGGAAAAATGGAAGACTAATCATAGAGAACGGTAGCTCATCCAAATAAGTAGCCAAGCATACGGTCAAGAGATACATAAAAGTATCTTCAATACAATCAAGGAGGAGTTATATAATAGAGCACCTTTCTAAATGAGTATTTGGAGTATAGATTCCAAGAAAGAGTAGACCAACCCCTTGAGTCAAATCCTAGATCATAATAGTGGATCAAGGGTCAATTTAATAGTTTTAAAGAATCATGCTTCACTATTCGAGATTAGGGTTACATATTCCTATCTCTTACCTTAGGGTTAGGTCATCAACAATATTTCCAAATGTCCAACATTTATTCGAGTATCAAGCATGTCTCATGAATGGATGACCTACCTAGGTATATTGAGGAACACATGTCAACCCTAATTATTATTATTATCATTCAAATCTCTAGATCATTTTCAATATGGAAAAGTATCATTGGACTCAAAATTAGATCAGGGAGATTCATGGTCACACATATGATTAAGGAGTTTTCCAGATTAAGGTTAATCATCATCATATCAAGAGTAATCCTTATTTCAATGTATATGATTCATATTCTAGAGTAATGAGTTAAGAAGGTTATATCTAACCCTTATTATGTCAAAATCGATTTGGTGTCTCAATATGATCACTAGAATCACGAATAAGGGTTTCTCAAAGATTGAACTCAATTTAGATTCATTAATTACAACATTATGAGCAAGAGATCAAAACTAGGAATAACAATGCGATAAACAAGGAATTAGATTGTGTAAGTATTTTTAATGCATCCACTAGATTTTTTGATCAAGTTTGACTATTTACACGAATTAATTGGGGCTAGGATGCATTTCTTGTGATTTAAACAAGATCTGACCATTTATTGTTAATATGGGCAGAGGGGGAGAACTACCAGAAATAGAAGGCCGAGAAAAAGGTGATGGTCATTGGATTCCTTGGTCAGTGTTGATCAGATCAAGATCTTGTGGCTGGGAGGCCATCCGCTGCTGATCATGTGCGAGGGGATGAAGTAGCAAGGGAGGTACGAGGACTATCGATGCAGGTCTGGGTCCAGCGTGGACTTAGATCCGAGGGTTGCAGTTGATCATCCCAAATAAAGGAACCCACCCTTGAGAAAGCTTGCTTTGCGGCAATGTACTGGCCCGAGAAAAAGGGGAAACACAAGAGAGGGAGAGAGAGGCGAGGTGTTGGTTGGAGTCGTAGGGGCTCGCTGAGGGTGTCGTTCCTATTTTTATAGCCCAAGAGAGCTAGGTTTAGTGTTATCAAGTGGTTCTGCACCCATGGTGGCGGCTGAGAGAGGCAACTCTCACTTGCCCTCAATACGTAGGGCTTTGAGGGGGGGGAAGGAGTGTTCACATTTAGATTGGCGGGCAGATCATCCTGGTCCTTTTGATTTTTGAAATGAGTCAAAATTGAGTGAAAACAGGGTATCCCCCCGATCTCCTCCCTACTGATTGCGGGAGGTCAGGGATGACCCTATGACTGCTCGAATTAGGGCCCCGATCCGTGGGTGCCTGATTTGAGAGTCATGGATCACTCCTGCCCCTCTTAGGAGATCACTGGCTCTTAAAAGAGAAAAATAAAAGCAAACAAAAAGGGATTTTGTGATTAAACTTCAGAAAATCATAGAAATTAGTAGGAGTGTCCAATTTGAGTGAATATTGGATCATTGCTTCAAAAAATTGTGTAGAATATATAGAAAAAGTTTGAGGACAAGATAATGAAGTTTGAAGAACAAATTTATTTCTTTGAGTAAGGTGATTATTAAACCTAATTAAAATGTCATAAAGTGTAAACAAGTCATACTGGTCCCCAAATTTTGTATTTGAGTCTCAAAATTAATTATGTAGCTAAGAAAAATAGATTGAGACTAACAGTGAGCATAAGGAGGTCAAAATTGGAAATTGGACAAAAGTATGATTAAAACTCACTATATCACATCCTCCCCTCCTTATTAGGAATTTTGTACTCAAAATTCAAACTTCTTTGAAAAGGTCAGGAAATCATTCCTCCATGTCAGACTTCAACTCCCAAGTAGCATCATCACTATCATGGTGCTTCCACAACACTTTAACCATCTCGATCTTCTTTTTTTTAGCTCCTTGGTATGAGTATCAAGTATCTTGACTGGAGCTTCTTGGTATACAAGGGTGTCCCTTAATTCAATTGGTTCATGATTGAGGACATGACTAGGGTCTTTGACATACTGCTTCAGGTTTGACACATGAAATACATTATGCATCATGCTATATTGTGGAGGTAAATCCAATCTATAAGAAAATTCCCCAATACGGTCCAAAATTTCAAATGGACCCACATAACTAGGGCTACATTTTCCTTTTTTCTTTGCAGTGGCTCGAATTGGTCGAATCTTCAGGAAAACATGATCACTTACTAAGAACTGAGTGTCAGTCCTATGTGCATCAGCATAAGACTTATGACGATCTTGTGCCCTTTTCAACCTTTTCTTGATTAGGTTGACATTGTCAGAATAGAGTTGTAGTTCCTCAGATTTCAGAATTCATCTTTCACCTACTTCATCCCAGTAAAGTGGAGATCTACACAGTCTTCCATACAAAACATCATAGGGAGGCATGCCTATACTGGACTGGTAGCTATTATTGTAGGTGAATTCAATGAGAGGAAGGTAGTGGTCCCAAGAACTGCCCCAATCGAGAACGCATGATCTCATCAAGTCTTCTAGAACTTGGATTTTCCTCTCAGACTGTCCATCAGTTTGTGGGTTATATGCAGTACTAAAATTCTACTGAGTTCCCAGTTCTTCCTGTACTTATCATCACAAGTGAGAAGTGAACTTTGCATCACGATCTGATACAATAGATACAGGAATTCCATGCAGCCCGACTATCTCCCGAATGTACAACTCTGCTAGATCTGGGACTTTGGTTGTTGCCTTGATCGGAATAAAATGGTCTAACTTAGTTAGGCGATAAACTACAACCCAAATGGCGTCACTCCCTTTCCTGGTCCTGGGTATCCCCACCACGAAATCCATGGTGATGTTTTCCCATTTCCACTCGGGGATAGGTAGGGGTTGTATAAGACCTCCTGGACATTGATGTTCAACCTTGATCTGTTGGCAGGTCAGACACTTGGAGATGAAAGTAGCAATGTCAGTCTTCATATTCCTCCACCAGAAGTTCCTTTGCAGATCTTTGTACATTTTTGTCGATCCAGGATGCACAATATATTTCGACTCGTGAGCTTCTCATAACACCATTTCTATCATGATTGAATCCTCTGGGACCCATATGTGTTGTTTGTATCAGATTCCACCATCCATACTGACTGTTAGATGAGTTTGGGGCTTCTCTAGCAGCTTAGTCATTTCATCAAGGCTCTTGCTATTCTTTTGGGCTGACAGGATCTCGAACTAGAGGCCTAGTTTTACATGGACACTGGACAACCTAAGAAAGTTGCCCATACGCCTCGGGGCCCAAGGTGACATGACTTCCATGTTCTTCCATTCAATAGTAAAGACAACAACACATTTATCCTGCTTCCTACTGAGTGCTTCGGCTACAACATTTTCCTTACTGGGGTGGTAGACAATGGTGAAGTTATAATCTTTAAGGTGCTCGATCCAACGCCTCTGTCTAAGATTGAGATCCTTCTGTGTCAGGATGTATTTCAGACTCTTGTGGTCGGTGAGGATGTCGAAGGTGGAACCAAACAAGTAGTGTCACCATATCTTTAAAGCATGTATGATGGCGGCAAGATCGAGGTCATGGGTTCGGTATTTGACCTCGTTTAGCTTCAATTGTCAAGAGGCATAAGCAACTACCTTTATCTCTTGCATGAGGACACAACCCAGACCGAACCTTGATGCGTCAATGAAGATGACGAACCCATCATTTCCCAAGGGAAGAGTCAAGATAGGTGCAGTTGTCAGGTTTGTCTTTAGCTCTTGAAAATTAGACTCACACTTGTTTGACTAGATAAAATGTTCTCCTTTCCTAGTGAGCTTTGTGAGAGGCAAGGAAGTCTTGCTAATGTTTTGAATGAAACATCGATAATAACCAGCAAGACCCAGAAAACTTCGAATCTTAGAAACATTCTTTGGGGCTTCCCACTCTAGAACAGCCAAAACTTTGGCAGGGTCAATAGAAATTGTCCCACCAGAAATTATGTAGCCTAAAAATGTGACTTCAGAAATCCAAAATTCACATTTTGACAACTTTGCATTGAATTTATGGGATTGAAAGATGTCAAGAACTTTGCAAAGGCGAATAAGGTGTGATTCAACATCAGTCGAACAAATCAATATGTCATCAATGAAGACCCCTACAAACTCGTCAAGGAAAGGTTGAAAGACACTATTCATCAAGTTGATAAACACACCAGGGGCATTGGTCAATCCAAATGGCATGACAAGGAATTCATAATGCCTGTATCGGGTTCAAAAGGTTGTTTTAGGGATATCTTCATCCTTAACTTTGAGTTGGTGGTAACCAGAACAGAGATCAATTTTTGAAAAGACATGGGAAGAACGGAGTTGATTGAAAAGGTCATCAATTCTGGGAAGCAGATACTTATTTTTCACAGTAGCTTGAATGATCAGACAATAGTCAATACACATGCGAAGGGAGCCATCCTTTTTATTGAAAAATAGAACGGGGGGTCCCCAAGGAGAGGTACTAGGGAGGACAAAACCCTTGTTAGGAAATTCCTGCAATTATTTTTTAAGCTCAGTCTTTTCAGTAGGAACCATCTAATAGGGTGCCCGAGAAATGGGTGTGGTACCAGGTGCTAATTCGATAGAAAACTCGATATCATGATCTGGTGGTAGCCCAGGGAGCTCCTAAGGAAAGACACTCGAGTGCTCCCACACTATATCAATGTTTTCTAGGGCACTCGTATCAAGATTGACTATGGTTACAATTGCTAGGTATGCTTTGCACCCTTTAGCTATCAAGTTTTGGGCTTTAATAAGAGAAATAACCACATTTCAATTTCAATCTTTCCTTATAAGAATTACAAGAATAGGGAGGTTGGGTTTGGATATAATGACTTTCTTGGCACGACAATCGATCAGAGCATGATTTTTATGGATCCAATCCATCCCTAAAATAAGATCAAAGTCTTCCATGTCTAAGATTATGAAATCTGACTCAAAACTACGTCCAACATAAGATAGAGGGACTTTTCAACAATATAGTAGGAGACTTTCATCTTCCCACTTGGGGTAGTTACATCAAGTATGTACCCCAAGTCCCTTGTTTCAAGATTCAACATAGAGGCAAGATTCTTAGACATGAAGGTTTTTGTTGACCTAGAGTCAAATAAAGTAACAACAAAATGGTCGGAGGTAGGAGACTTTCATCATCCCACTTGGGGTAGTTACATCAAGTATGTACCCCAAGTCCCTTGTTTCAAGATTCAACATTGAGGCAAGATTCTTAGACATGAAGGTGTTTGTTGACCCAGAGTCAAATAAAGTAACAACAAAATGGTCAGAGATTTGCATCATACCTACGTATACATATATTTTGTGTAAGGATTTTGTACAAGATAATCACGATAAAATGTTCTGGGAAATAATTTCAAATTTAAAAAGTACCTTCCATGAGTTTGTTTTCATTGGCCTTCGCCTCATCCGCATTCACTGCAAAGAAATGGGCCTGTCAATGTTCACCATGCATGTCCCATGCTGGAGGAGGATGGGGGAAGTTGTCTCTGATGTGACCCTCCTATTTGCAGTAGTGGAAGACCGGGGATAGATACTTCCACTGGCTAGAGTGGAAGTTACCACAGTTGCGGCAACGAGGAATATTGGTGTTTCGGCCTTGACTGTAGTTCTGGGCAGGAGGATTTCTCTGGTTCTTCTATGTGGTGGGACAACAATGCCCGAAAGTTGATCAAAATAGGGCTTCCCAAGTTCAAAATTGTGAGCGAGTTGTTTTGGCTCTCTTAGATTTTTGAAATAACATCCCGAGTTGGAGATTGGCCATTAAGACTGGCGTGTCTCCTCCCCACAATCAGCAGGAGGTAGGAGACAATCTCCTGGCCATTTGATCAAGGCTGCAATCCATGTCGGGCAGATCCAAGGGTCCAAAATCAGCCTGGATTACTTAATCTGGATCGTTGACATGGAAAAGCTAAGAAAAAGCTCAAATAAAAGGGGGAAAAGGGGGTTTCCAGTACATAAACTTCAAGAATTCATAGTGAAAGTAGGAATGTCAAATTTTTCTCAAATTTGGACCACAACTTCATAAAAATGTACAGAACCTTTAGAAAAAGTTTGAGAACAAAAGATGAAGTTTGATGGATCAATTTTTTTCTTTGGACATAGTGATCAATTAATCAAATTTAAGGTGTTATAATGTGTACAAAGATCACATTGATCACCATATTTTGGATTTGAGTCTCAACATTGATTTAGGAGTCAAGAAAAATGATCGGGGACCATGAGTGAGTATAATGAGGGCAAAAGAGTAATTTGAGCAACGATCGGTGAAAATCCACTTTGTCACACCAGGCATCCATCTCTGGCATGGTATTAACAAAGAGAGAATGTGGTAGCATAAATCTCAGCATACATGACAGATAAAAAGATAAAATTATCAATCCTAATAATAAACATTCTATAAGTATTATTAAGCAACATTGTCTTATTAAGAGATTTCATTTACATATTAAGGAGTACATTTTTACAAGTGTGCTCATGTAAACTAAGGAACTTACAACAAGTACATATGACATAGCTCACCAAGCCCATCAACTTCTAGCCATCTCTGAACCTATACAAATACATGAAGCAAGGAGGGTCAATACACAAGGTGTTAAGTACATGTCTAAAAGATACATATATATCATCTTTTCATAATTTGAAAAGATTTTCAGAAGTAAACGAACAAGAATAACCAAATTAAGTATTTAGAAAATAAGAGCATGTGTTTTATATTATTTTACTCCAATTATACCATCATATTATTTATTCATAAGGCCTTTTATTGATTAACTTCCAATTGGAAAATTCTATGAAGGTGTTGAAGATTAGCCGACCCAATTCTTATGGGACTTCAAGGACATAACCAAGAGCTAACCTTTTCATCGACATGGTCTGCCCTATCTTGACATCTGAAGTAGGACGCCCAACCTTATGTTCTTACACCCAAACTTTAGGTATGTGCTCGAGGTTTATATAATGGAGGTTCTATATTACATTTGCAAGTTATAGAACAACGACAATGATAAAAACATTGAGTACATATACTATAATACTACATGGCAATATTTGAGTGAGTAAATAAGGATACATATGTATCACATTTCAATAAAGAAATCCATAGTCATGTAATTATTTAAAGCCCACACCTTATGCATAATATGTCTTGTTATGACATTTAGGAGCAAGATTTCCATTTTACAATTATGTTTATCATTAAGGTCTCAAAACAAGAAATATTGAGCATAAGAGTCATTAAGAGTAATACGAGGGTGATAAGGAGTTTCATTAGGCTCAAAGAAGAACCAAGTTATTGATATGGGGAAATCAGGGTAGATTGAGCAACAAGATCCAAGCTTTAATCATAATCATGCATTAAATATATTCAATATAACTTAAGTTGGAATATTATGGTAGAACAAGTAACAATAAATAGCATTAGGGTCTAAAATCAAGCTCAAATCGTAGGTCTCATCCAACTAATGAATTTTATATGTAATTTGGCCAAATACAGCCTTAGGATGGGAGAGATATGCATTTTTGAAAACTCACATAACAATTTTAGGGTTTGGGTTCTTACCTCATATTCATTTCATTTCATGTGAGCCATCCACTCTTAGATGTTGATCTAGTGGCAGCACATGCACGACTTGCAACCAAGGGTCTGTGTTGCACCATGCCCACTTAATAGCATGTGATTCGGTGTCAATGGTCTGCTCTTTAACCAGGTCAAGCTAGTAAGGCACCGATACGGGCCCTTGGCCCCCGATCTTGTGTGTGACATCAACATCATGTGGCTCTAAACCCTCCATCCTCCTCATCTAGCAATGTCACATGAGCCAGTGGCCTGGCACTCATGAGCTTGTTGGAGCTCCAAGGTGTTGATGGAACAGACGACCAAGAACTTGTCCCATATGTCATATGGACTCAGAGGGATCATGTGATGTGATTGGCCTTCCTTTAAAGGTAGGCGGGGGCAGGTTCAGCCCGCCCAAAAGGTTTTTTTATTGCAAATGTAGCCAAGAAGAAATGGAGAAAAAGGAGGTAGGACTGGATCCCTAAGGCGGGAGAGGGAGAAAAACAAGGGGGAAAAGAAGAAGGGAAAGAAGTGTAGTGGAATGAGTGGTCGATTGAGGATAAAGGAGTGAGATGAGGTGTCTATGGTCACTGAGATGGGGATTGGTTGGTTGCAGGACCCCATGCACTGACTAAGTGTACAAAGGAAGAAGAATGAATGGCAGTCATTATATTTCTAGATCTTCTCTAAGGGCATCAATCTGATAGTTGGGCCAAGCATCAAGCTAGAGTGTTGGATGGGTGACATGTCCAAGGGGAGCCACCACAAATGGGACACGCTCCCCCACTTTAGACCCAAGTAGGTTCATAACACTTAAATTTGATGATTTAACATACAATTGACACAAATTTTGAAATACCATAATTTTTCCTAGGACAGTCGAATTGAGAGGATTTTTATGCTATGGAAAAGATAATTGAACCCTCTACAACATATAATTCATTAGACATCAATATTGGTATAGTATGAGATCCAATGTTACTTGCAATATGGGTGGATATTAATGAATGGTACATAGTCCAAAAGACAACTTGATGTCATATTTAGTGAAATCGAGCTTGGATGTGACAAGATTAGAGTGTCACCACACTCAAACTATCAAATTCATATCTAATTAAGTAAGAAAGACACTTGATGAGAGAGATCAAGTATAATAGAGGAGAGAGAAAAAGTTATGTTATCACATCCTTCCCTCCTTAAAAGAAATTTCATCCTCAAAATTCACCCAAGCTCATAAACAAGAGTCAGAGTCAACATATTCATTGTAACTAGTCAACCAAACTTAGGTATCAAGGCATGTCACACCATGGGTGGACACTTAAGTCATTATCATACATAGTGCACCCATCCTAATTGGATACATGCTACTTGATAGTTTATTATTTCGTTACATGTTCTTGGCGTTAGGATTTGACATTTGACATCTCTATAGAATTATGATTTTTTTCATATCTTTATACGAGCCCAATGTGTTTTTTCCTTCAAAAATCTTTGTTATTAATTTCTCAAGGGAACATGTTCATCATAAAGACTTCCATATGAGACTATCATCAAATTAGTATATCATCGTTACACAAGATTTCATGCATGTTTTAGTTTTCCCTAATTCTTCGAACTCTAATCATTATATTCACTTCCTTACATTTTGAGTATAATATTCAGCAATTATGAATGATTATTCAAGATAAGATCTCAATGAGTCATCATATTAATTTCATGATTTGAAATCTACATCTTTTCATATTAGGTCTAGCTTATGGGAGTGAATTATCATACATATACACAGTTAACATAAGTGAGATTATTTCATGTATAATGCATCATCTAAGGGATAACATAATCATCAACATTGGGGGTTTCATATATATTTATCTTTAATCAAAAAGGAGCTCCAGAAAGTCGATCCACTCAAGATAATACCTATATGTGTTCAACAAGACAAGATAACCACAACTATCTACCCATAACAAAATTTCTACTCGACTTTTAAAAATAAGGGAAAGTACTAAATTTCTTTATATAAAACCACTAACCCGAGTATGAGACTCATAAAAAGGATCACATATCATGTACATCATCTTAGGGTCTTGGGACATCTCCCTCACCTATATACACAACATCATATACTCAAGTGCCTCTTTATCTAGGGTTAGATCATTACATAAGAAATCTAGGGTTCAACATTTTCAATGCAACGACTCACTAGGTGACTCAACTCACATATTTAGGAGTAGTATAGATAGGGACTACTCATCATATATTTCATTGTGCATATTTTTTAACATTGCATGTATTTTGGAGTTTAGGTACTTTGACCTTCTGCCATGTCGGGTCGACTCATATCAAGAGGCTACCCTTTTCATATGTTCCATGCTAGAGGTCTTCCATTTTAAAGGGATTGAGGCCTAAGTTGGTCTCAAACAATATCTCACACATTATATCTCATAATATACATGACTAGATACAAGCAATCATGTTAACCCACTAGTTGTGTTTAGCACATCAATCGAGTCATATACATCAAACATGGTGCTACTATTAGCTTGGGGCATGGCCAAACTCATCTTATGTCATAAAGACATACTCGAATATTCCAAAAATTAGCTTTTCTCATTTTGAAGCAAATTTATATTATCATCATCATCAAAAACAACAACAACAACAACAACATCATCATCACTATCATCATCATCATCATCATCATCATCATCATCATCATCATTGCCATCATCATCAACAACAAGAACAATGACTTATGTTATCTAGGCTACTTGCTAGCTTGACCTTTATCATCGCTCTAGACAACTCTAGAAACTACAACCATCACCTAAACACTCTCATCTAGACCTAAAGCCACATCTCTTTCTCTTAGGTTACATGGACACCCACTACCATTCTATGTGTGTTAACATTTTCATATGTACATATACACTAATATTTGAAATAGGTTTTCTCCAATTTTGAAATAGGTGATGAAAACCATCATACTCCATTCAGTTAAAACCAAAACCAAAACAAGTTACCACACTCATTAGGCAGTCTTGTACCATGACACCTAGAGAACTAGTAAGAACATGGTGCATAGTTGTATAGCTACTCGAAACACATGTCATAAATATATGTCCAAAGTTGTAGTAAAATCTCCCTCTTCTCCCTCTCCTAAACCTATATCCCATACTACATGATAGGAGGATGAGAAAAGAAAGTCTCTAAGGATTACACAAGTCTACACCTTGTTCTAGAACATCTAGGTTCTAACTAAAAGGCTAATTGAACTTAGTCTACAAAGTAAAACTCAATAAGTTTCTAGAGTTGGGATGTAAGGTGAGTTTAGTTTGTGTTCTATGTTAGAAATGTTTGGTGTAGTTATTGTTCATGCTCTGAAACCATCTATTATAGAACCAGTGATTACCCAAATGCTAACTCCAAATGAATACAAAGTCAGTGGTAATAGGACCTAGGCATCCATCCCCAGAATGGTATTACCAAAGAGTGAATGTGGTAGTTTAAAGCTTAGCATCATTAATAGATAATCGGATAAAATCACCAACCATAATCTCAAAATTCAACAAGTATTATTAAGCAACATTGTCTTATTACAAGATTTCGATAACATATTAAGGAGTACATTTTTAAAAGTTTGTTCATGTACACTAGGTATCTTACAACAAGTACACCTAACATAGCTCACCAAGGCCAACAATTTCTATCCATCTTTGAGCCTCTAAAAATACCTAAAACAAGGTGGGTCAACAACCGAGGTGTTGAGTAAAGGGATAATATATATATATATATATATATATATATATATATATATATATATATATATATATATATATATATATATATGTGTGTGTGTGTGTGTGTGTGTGTGTGTGTGTGTGTATGTGTGTATAAATATACATATATATAAGCTTTGCATAATTAGAAAAGAGTTGTAGAAGATAACGAACAAGGATGAACAAGTTAAGTATTTAGAAAATTGAGAGCCAATGTTTATATCATTTTACTCCAATTATACCATCATATCATGTATTTGTAAGACCTTTTATTGACAAACTTCCCATTGTATGATTACATGAGAGTGATGAAGATTAGCCAACTGTATTCTTAAGGGACCTCACCTATCTTGAGACCTCAAATAGGGCACTTAACCTTATGCTCTTACATGAAAACTTCAGACATGTGCACCGGGTTGGTATAATTGAGTTTCTATTTTACGTTGAAAGTTATAAAACAACAAAAATGAGATAAACATAAAGTACAAATAATAGAATACTACATGCCAATATTTGAGCAAGTAAACAAGCATACATATGTATCATATTTCAAGCAATAAAGCCATAGTCGTATAATTATTTATATCCCACACCTGATTCAAAGATTCTTAATTAATTTATCCTTGACCATATAGCCGCAAGTCACACCTGATTAAGAACAAGATTACATATGTGCATTAGATTCTCACCATTAACCCTAACTAGATTCATTTTAGGGTTTTGAACAAGTTAGGTTTAAAGTTGTTTAATTACATGTATAATTAGCTATTATTGATTTAGAGGTCATCAAGGATGTGTGACTCAACTTTCATTTCACTATGATGTTCCATTTATTTTCTTTGGACATTTCAAGGTTTGAAGACTCATAATAGGCAAGTAGGACAAGTGTGCATCAAGTCAAGGGGTCCAAGAATAGAACATGATTTATATTAGAACATAAGTTCATAGAAAATGTATCCAAAGTTGGATGGATGTCCCCCTGGGTCTAGGCATCATTGTTCAAACTTGGCGTCATGAGGTTCAACTTGTGACTTTGGTGTACATCCAAATTAAGGGAAAACCATATTAATAGATTCAACACACATTTGAGGGGAAGCCATAATAACAATATTCAAATGAGGTTAGGTAACAAGTGAAGCAGTAAGTCATAAGTGTCATACTAGGTAAACTCTAGTGGACTTAAGGTCATCACCACTACCATATCCAATAATGGGGTGAATCTTAGACATTAGGGTCCCAAAGAATCATAAAATTACTAGTTTTAAGGGTCTAAGTAGTTGGGTGAATAATGTACATATCAAGTGAACAAGCAAGAAATAGTTTGATCGTGGACATACATGCTACATGGCATGATATGGTAACTGACTTTGGTGTTGGTTATTTCATTTAGGAAAAAGATTGTCATTTTAAAATCAAGTTCATCGTTAAGGTCTCAAAATAAGACACATTATGCAATAAGAGTCATCAAGAGTAATAAGAGGGTGATGAGGAACTTCATCATGCTCAAAGAAGAACCAAGTTATTGATTTGGGGAAAAGAGGGTAGAATGAGCATCAAGATCCAAGATTTTATCATAATCATGAATTAAATGTATTCAATACAACTTAAATTGGCATATTTTGGAATTAACAAACAAGAAGTGATACTAGGGTCTAAAGCAATACTCAAATTGGAGGTCTTGTCGAGATGATGAATTTGATATGTAATTTTGCCCAATTTGGCCTTAGGTTGAAAGGTATATGCATTTTTAAAAACTTGCACTACAGATATAGGGTTTGGGGAATTAACTCATATTCATTTAATTTCTTGTGACCTCTCTTCCCTTAGATGTCTATCTGGTGCCAGGTCATGTGCTACATGGTACCAGGGTCCGGTGTTGCACCACACCCACTTGACAGAGTGCGATTGGGTGTCGGTGGTCCTCCCTTTAACCAGGTCAAGACTGTGAGGCGTCGATATGGGCCCTTGGCCTCAAGGTCCTTTGTGATCCATCCACATCATGCGGCTCCAAACCTTTCATCCTCCTCACCCACAAACACCACACTAGCTAGTAGCCTAACACTAATGAGCTCACCATAGCTCCAAGGCATTGAAGGAAAAAATGACCAAGAACTTTCCCCATGCACCATCTGGACTCAGAGGGATCCTATGATGTCAATGAACTTCCTTCCATGGGTGGCAGGGTGACAGGGTCGGCGTGCCCAAAAGGGCTACTGCTACAAATGCAGACAAGGAGCAATGGAGAAGAACGAGGTAGGAATGGAGCCCTACGGCTCAAGAGGGAACAAAACAAGGGGGAAAAAGAAGATGACAAAGAAACAGAGTGGAATGAGTGGTCGATTGAGGATAAAGGAGTGAGGTGAGGTGCCTATTGGTCATGGAGATGGGGGTTGGTTGGCCACAATGCCCCATGCACTGGTTGAGCATACAGAGTAAGAAGAACAGATGGGGACTGTTAGATTTTTGGGTCTGCTCTGAGGGCATTAATCTAAAGGTTGGGACATGCCTCAAGCTAGAGTGGTTTATGGGTGACATGTCCAAGGGGCTCCACCACTAAAGGGTCGCCTCCCCCACTTTAGGCCCAAATAGGATCATAACACATAAATTTGATGATTTAACATACAATTAACCCAAAATTTGAAAAACCATAATTTTGCCAAGGATGGTCGAATTGAGGAAATATTTGTGAAGTTGGAAAGATAATTGAACCCTCTTCAATATAAGTCCATTAGAGATCCATATTGGTATAATATGGGATCTAATTTCACTTGCAAGATGGGTAGATACTAAAGAATGGCCCATAGTTCAAAAGGAAATTTAATGTCAAATTTAGTGAAATCAAGCATGGATGTGACCAAATTAGAGTGTCACCACACTAAAACTATGCAATTGATATCTAATTAAGTAATAAGGTCACTCGATGAGAAAGAATGAGTATAATAGAGGAGAGAGAAAAAGTCAAGTTATCACATCCTTCCTTCCTTGATAGAAATTTCGTCCTCAAAATTCATCCAAGCTCATAAACAAGAGTCAAAGTCAACATATGCATTGTATTTAGTTAACAAAACTTAGGTAACAAGGAATCACACACCATGGAGTGCACACTTAGGTCATTCTCATCTAGTGTATACCCATCTTAACTGGATACATACTACTTGATATTTTAACATTTCATTACATCTTCTTGATGTTAAGGTTTCACATCTAATATCTTTATAGAATTATGGTTTTATTCATATCTATATACGAGCTCAAGGTACTTTTTCAAAAAAACATATGTTATTAATTTCTCAAGGGAACATGTTGATCATCACAACTTTCAATTGATACTATCATCGAATGAGTATTTCATGGTTACATAAGATTTCATCAATGTTTTAGTTTCCCATAAAATTCTTCGAACTCTAATCAATTATGTTCATTTCTTTCCATTTTGAGTATATATTAAGCAATTAGGAATGATTATTCAAGCTAAGATCTCATGGCATCATCATATGAAGTTCATGATTTCAAATCTACATCTTTTTGTGAATGATATGGTTTCATATTAGCTCTAGCTTGTGATAGTGACTTATCATACATATACAAGGTTAACATAATTGATATTATATCATGTATCATGCATAATATGATGGACAACATTATCATTAACATTGGGGTTTCATATATATCTCATTTTTTGTCTCAAAAGAGAACCACAAGGCTGAGCCACTCAAGCTAATACCTATTTGTTTCAAAAATACATTATAACTGCAACCATCTACCCATAACAAAATTTCTACTCCAGTTTAACAAAACAAGGGAAACTACTAGATTTATTTACATAATCGACTAACCCGAGCACAAGGCTAATCACAAACGCATAACATGTACATCATCTCAAGGTTTTGGGACATTTCCCTCACATATAGAGCCAACATTATACATTCAATTGCCTCTTTCACTAGGGTTAGATCATTACATAGGTAATATATGGTTCAACATTTTCAAGGCTATGACACACTAGGAAACTCAAGTCACATACTTATGACTAGTATATATAGGGACTCACCATCTTATATTTCACTTTGCACATTTTTCAACATTGCATGTATTTTGGAGTTTAGGTACTCTATCCTTCTCTCGTGTCGAGTCGAATCATATTAAGAGATCACCCTTTTCATATGTCCCATGCTAAAGGTCTTCCTGTGTAAAGAGAGTAAGGCCTATGTTGGTCTCCAACCATATCTCACACATCATATATCATCATATACAAGACTAGGTACAAGAAAATATGTTAACCCACTAGTTGTGATTAGCACATCAATCAAGTCCTATACATAAAACATGGTTCTATATTATCTAGGATGCATGTTCAAACTCATCTTATGTCATCAAGACATACTCAAATATTCCAAAAACTAACTTTGGTTATTTTGAAGAAAATGTATATATTTGACATCATCTTCATCATCATCACCATCAACATCACTGACATCATCATCATCACCGACATCATCATCATCAGCAACAACATCATCATCATCATCATCATCATCATCATCATCATCATCATCATCATCATCATCGTCATCATCATCATCATCATCATCGTCATCATCATCATCATCATCATCATCATCATCATCATCATCATCATCATCATCATCATCATCATCATCATCATCATAATCAGCATCATCATCATCATTGTCGTCATCGTCATCATCATTGTCGTCATTGTCTTCATCATCATCATCATCATCATCATCATCATTGTCGTCATCATCATTGTCATCATCATCATCAACAACAAGAACAACAACTTAGGTTATCTGCATTACTTAATAGTCCAACCTTTATCATGGATCTAGTCAACTCTAGAGACTATAATTATCATCTAAACACTCTCATCTAGACTTGATGTTACATGTATTTCTCTTATGTTACATGGACAGTCATATTCATTATGTGTATGGTAACATTTTCTTATTTACATATATACTAATATTTGAAATAGGTTTTCTCCAATGTTGAAACAGGATATAGAAACTGCCATACTCCATTCAAATTAAACCAAAACGAAAACAATTTTCCATACTCATTAGGCAATCAGTACCATGACACCTAGAGAACTAGTAAGAAAATGATACATACTTGTGTAGCTACTCTAAACAAATGTCATGAAAATATGTCTAAGGTTGTAGAAAAATTTCCCTTTTCTCCCTCTCCTGAACCTATAGCCCATACTATAGAATAGGAGGAGGATAAAAGAAAGGATCAAAGGATTACACAATTCTACACATAGTTCTAGAGCATATAGGTTCTACCTTAAAGGATAAGTCAACATAGTCCACAAAGGACAACTCATTAAGTTTCTCGGGTTGAGATGTAAGGTTGTTTAGTTTATGTTTCATGTGAGCAATGTTTGGTGTAGTTATTTTCCATTCCCTGATATCATCTCTCATAAAATCATCGATTAACAAATCCTAACTCCAAATGACTACAAAGTCAATGGATAAAAGACCTACTGCCCGTCCCTACTATGGTAAAACAAAGTGCAAATGTGGTAGTGTAAACTTAGCATACATGACCAGATAACAAGATAAAATCCCCTGTCATAATCTCAACATTCAATAAGTAATATTAAGCAACATTTTCTTATTACAAGATTTCAATTACATATTGAGGAGTACAATTTTACAAGTCTACTCGTGTATACTAGAGATCTTACAACAAGTACACCAGACATAGCTCACCAAACCCATCAACATCAAGCCATCTCTGAACCTATAAAAATATCCAAAAAAATGGGTCAACACATGAGTTGTTGAGAATAGGGATTAAGTATATATATATATATATATATATATATATATATATATATATATATATATATATATATATATATATATATATATATATATATATATATATATATGTATGTATATATAGGCAATTCACTCGTTGCCCGCGCGGGTAGACAAGCGAATTTACCTGTGCCTCATTATGTATTGCCCTGCATTAATTTGAAACGGTGGCAATAATTGTAAATATGTGCAACTACTGTACGTGCATGTAATAGAATAGCGGTGGCATTATTGGTAATTATTTAATAAAAAATTATATGTGCATGGAGTGGCGGTGTGAGACTCATCTAAGAGTAAAAATAGTATGCACCAACCACGTCAATATTGGACACGTACCCATCATTAAATATACCAATGTCCAATATAACATGCCTAAAATCATTACAATGGTGTCGTTTTTTGAAGACAAATAAACATATGGGAAATAATATAATACTTCCAGACTGTCTTACGTAACGTCATCCTTAGTTACAAATTTCTCCTTTCCATTACAGATTCTCTGTTCTCATTACAACATATCATTTATCCTTACAAAGACAATAATTATTAGAAATAGCAGGAAGTAAACAAGTGACATTATGATAACATATAGTGAATTACAATGACAAGTAAAGAAAGATGACATTTTGTAATAAGAAAGAAATGTCTGTAATCAAAATAGATAATTGTAATGGAAATGAAAGATATGTAATCAAGGATGACATTTTATAATACAAATCTAAATGCATCAAATTCCATTGTCTAAGAGAAATGATACGTCCAGATTGTCTTACGTAATGTCATTCTTAGTTATAAATTTCTCCTTTCCATTACAGAGTCTCTGTTCTCATTACAACATATCATTTATCCTTACAAAGACGATAATTATAAGAAATAGTAGCAAGTAAACAAGTGACATTATGTCGAAGTATAGTGAACTACAATGACAATTACAATTTGTAATGAGAACTGAGAATCCATAATGAGAATGAGAAAGTTGTAGTTAAGGGTAAAAATCGATGAAGTTTAT